>RJWM01037687.1:0-17372 GCA_004363535.1 Dasyprocta punctata | reverse complement strand
AGATCATTAACACCTACTTCGAAAACCTTTACTCACATAGATTCGATAACACAGAAGAAATGGACAGATTCCTAGAAACCTATGAATTACCAAAGCTGAATCAAGAAGACGTAAAGCTACTGAATAACCCAATTTCAGCTAATGAAATTGAAAATGTAATTAAGACCCTACCAACAAAGAAAAGCCCAGGCCCTGATGGTTTCACTGCTGAATTCTATAAGAAATTTAGGGAAGACTTAATGCCAACACTCCTCAAACTCTTCAAAAAAATCAAAAGGGAAGCAAGTATCCTTAACTCATTCCTGGAAACAAGTATTACCCTAATACCAAAACCAGAGAAAGACCCAACCAAAAAAGAAAATTACAGGCCAATCTCCCTAAGGAACATAGACGCAAAAATCCTCAATAAAATACTCGCAAATAGAATACAGCAAGTTATCAGAAAGATTATACACCATCATCAAGTGGGATTCATCCCAGGAATGCAGGGATGGTTCAACATACGGAAATCAATACATGGAATACACCATATCAACAGGGCCAAGGACAAGAACCACATGATCATCTCAATAGATGCAGAAAAAGCTTTCGACAAAATCCAACACCCATTCATGATCAAAACCCTGAAGAAAATCGGAATAGATGGTCTCTACCTCAACCTGATAAAAGCCATATATCATAAACCAACAGCCAACATCTTACTAAATGGAGAAAAACTGAAAACTTTCAACCTAAAATCAGGAACAAGGCAAGGACATCCATTATCACCACTCCTATTCAATATAGTTCTGGAAATATTAGCCAGAGCAATTAGACAAGAGAAAGAAATAAAGGGAATAAGGATAGGAAAGGAAGAAGTGAAATTATCATTATTTGCAGATGATATGATACTCTACATAGAAGACACCCAAAAATTCATTAGAAGACTTCTAGAAGTAATAAGCAAATTTAGTAATGTAGCTGGATACACGGTGAACACTCAAAAATCAATAGCATTCCTGTACACAAACAACAAAGTCACTGAGAGAGAAATAAGGGAAACCACACCCTTCACTATAACATCCAAAAAAATGAAATACTTAGGAATCAATCCAAAAAAGGAAGTAAAAAATCTATACAGTGAAAATTACATTACTCTAAAGAAGGAGATCAAAGAAGATTTCAGAAAATGGAAAGATATTCCCTGTTCGTGGATAGGAAGAACAAACATTGTGAAAATGACCATCCTCCCAAAATTATTATATAGATTCAATGCAATCCCAATCAAAATACCACTTGCCTACCTCACAGAGCTAGAGAAAGCATTCCTGAAATTCATCTGGAACCAGAAAAGACAGAATAGCAAAGGCAATTCTGGGCAACAAAGGGAAGGCAGGAGGCATCACAATTCTCGACTTGAAACTATACTACAAAGCTACTGTGATAAAATCAGCATGGTACTGGAATCAAAACAGACCTGAAGATCAGTGGAATAGATTAGAAGATACAGCCACAACTACAAACACACTCAGCCACCTCATCTTTGAAAAAGGGGCCAAACATGTACATTGGAAGAAAGACAGCCTCTTTAACAAATGGTGCTGGAAAAACTGGCTTTCTATATGCCATAAACTAAAGCTAGATCCATGCCTATCACCATGCACTAAAATAAAGTCAAAATGGATCAAAGATCTGAATATAAAGACAGAGACACTAAACTTACTAGAAGACAGAGTCGGTAAAAATCTCGATGACATAGGAGTAGGCAGAGAGTTCATGAACAAAAATCAGATTGCACGGGAAACACTTCCCAGAATCAACAACTGGGATCTCATCCTACTAAAAAGTTTTTGCATGTCAAAGGAAATCTCCAACAGAGTGAAAAGAAAACCCATGAACTGGGAAAATATCTTAGCCAATTGTCCATCAGACAAAGGACTTCTATCTAAAACATATAAAGAATTAAAAGAAATCAGGCCCCTAAAATTCAAGGACCCAATCCAAAAATGGGCACCTGAGATGAATACACACTTCTCAGAGAAAGAAATACAAATGGCAAATAAATATATGAAAAAATGTTCAACATCAATGGTCATTCGGGCAATGCAAATTAAAACAATGCTGAGATTCCATCTCACTCCAGAAAGAATGGCCAACATTCAAAAACCAACCGACAACAAATGCTGGAGGGGCTGTGGGGGAAAAGGAACTCTTCTCCACTGTAGGTGGGAGTGTAGACTGGTGCAGTCACTGTGGAAGTCAGTGTGGAGATTCCTCAAGAAGCTAGGATTTGAGATCCCATTCAAACCAGCTATCCCTCTTCTGGGCATTTTCCCAGAAGAACTGAAAACATCATACCACAGTGATATCTGTGCACCCATGTTTATAGCAACCCAATTTGTAATAGCCAGATTTTGGAAACAACCCAAGTGCCCATCAATCAAAGACTGGATAAAAAAGATGTGGTATTTTTATACAATGGAATACTACTCAGCTCTTAAGAAAGATTGCACTGAGACTTTTGTAAGTAAATGGTCACGACTTGAGACCATACTCATAAGTGAGATAAATCAAACCCACATGTGTAAATACCGTATTGTCTCCCTAGTGAAAGAAATGGAAAAGTATGTATGATCCAAAATCTATAATAATTACTACGTCAGCGTAAAAACAACTCAAAGAGCACAAGTAACAGGGAAGGGAAAAAGCGGAAAGAGAAAAGGGAAGAGGAAAAGATATAAACCTGTATATATGTATATGTAAGATAACTAAAATGAACACACTGCTGAATGTATTTGTTATTGAGAAAGAACAATTAATACTCATATGATTAGATCAATTTTGCATGTCTATATCTGTTAATGTAAGTAGCCATTTTGGGGATAACGATACGCAATGTTGCAACCATTGTAAAATTTCTATCATCCGGTTTTGTAAACCTGCAATGTTACTGTTGTGTATTTACTCTAGTCGTTTGTTAGTCTCTTTTGCTTGTTGTCTTTGTTGTATATGTCTTTTTTCTTTTTTTCTTTTTTCTTTTTTTTTTCTTGGCTTAAAAAAAAAAAGACCTTGTCTCAAAAAGGCAAAAATAAATAAATAAATAATTAAATAAAAAAAAACACTGAGATTGCATCTCACTCCAGAAAGAATGGCCAAGATTAATTAATCAACCAATAACAAATGCTGGACGGGCTGTGGGGAAAAAGGAACTCTTCTCCACTGTTGGTGGGAGTGTAGACTGGTGCAACCACTGTGGAAATCAGTGTGGACATTCCTCAAGAAGTTAGGATTGGAGATCTCATTTGACCCAGCTATCCCACTTCTGGGCATTTTCCCACAAGAATTGAAAACATCATACCACAGTGATATTTGTGCACCCATGTTTATAGCAATGCAATTTGTTTTTTTGTTTTGTTTTGTTTTGTTTTTTGCAGTACTGGGGATTGAACTCACAACCTCGCGCCTGCCAGGGCAGGTGCTTAAGCCACTGAGCCAAACTCCCAGCCCTGGTTTTTTGAGGCAGGGTCGCACTGTGTAGCTCAGGCCAGCCTCGAACTCACAACGCTCCTCCTACCTCAGCCTCCCGAGTGCTGGGATTAAAGGCGTGTGCCACCACGCCCGGCTAGCAATGCAATTTGTAATAGCCAGATCTTGGAAACAACCCAAGTGGTCATCACTCAAGAAATGGATAAAAAAAAAGTGGTATTTTTATACAATGGAATACTACTCAGCTATGAAGAAAGATTGCATTGAGGCTTTTATAAGTAAATGGACACGACTTCAGAGCATAGTCATAAGTGAGATAAATGAAACTCACCTATGTAAATACCATATTGTCTCCCTAGTGTAAGAAACTGAAAAAGTATATGATCCAAAAATCCACAATAAATACTGTGTGAGAGTAACAAACTGCTCAAAGAGGAAAAGTAGTTGGGAAAGGGGAAAGGAGGAAAGAAGGGAAAAGGAAAAAGACATAAATCTATGCATATGTATATGTAAGATAACTAAAATGACTGTACTGCTGAATGTATTTGTTACTGAGAAAGAACGGTTAATACTCATATGATTAGATCAACTTTACATGTCTATATCTGTTAATCTAAATAACTGTTTTGAAGATAGCAATATGCAATATTACAACCATTGCCAAGTTCCTATCATCTTGTTTTGTAAACCTATAATGTTACCATTTTGGATTTGCTGTTGTCCTTTGTTTGTTTCTTTTGCTTTTTGTCTTTCTTTTCTGTTTTTTTTTCTCTTAAATTAAAAAAAAAAGAGTTGGATGTTTCAAAGAATAAAATTAATAAACCTCTAGTTGACCTTATCAACAAGAGGAATAACTATAAGTCAAGCAATTAGGAATCAAAAGGTTAAAATTCTATTTTTGGTGCAAATCCAGAAGATCCTAACACCTACATGAAGGACCTGCCCTCTAATGAGATGGAAAACACAGAACAAATGGACAGATGCCTGGACATATACAAATGAAAGAAACTGAATGGAAAAGATACATATTCTAAATAAACTACTATCAGTCAATAAAATGGAAAATGTCATTAAAAATCTACCAGTGAAGACAAGCCCAGGCCCTGATGCATTCACTGTGGAATCCTGCAAGAAATTGCAAAAAGAACTAATGCAAAAACTTTTTCATGTAACTGACAGGGAGTCAGTACTGCCAAAATCATCCCTGGAAGCAAGCATTACTCTCATACCTAAACCAGAGAAGGACTCAGAAAAGAAAATAACAAACCATTCTCCCTAATGACCATAGATTCAAAAGTCCTTAATAATAGCCAGGCATGGTGGCACATGCCTTTAATCCCAGCACTCGGGAGGCTGAGGTAGAAGGAGCGTTGTGAGTTCGAGGCCAGCTTGGGCTACAATGCAAGCACAAGGCCGGCCTGAGCTACAAAGTACAACCCTGCCTCAAAAAACTAAGGCCAGGAGTTTGGCTCACTGACTTAAGTGCCTGTCTAGCAGATGTGAAGTTGTGGGTTCGATCCCCATTGCGGCAAAAAAAAAAAATCCTTAATAAGATCCTGGCAAACAGTATGCAACAAATTATCAAGATTATACACCATGACCACATAGGATTCATTCCAGGGATGGAGAGATGGTTCAACATATGCAAATCAATAAATAGAATACACCATATTCACTGAGTGAAAGAAAAAATCACATGACCATCTCAAGACATGCACAACATACAACACCCATTCATGATAAAAAAACTTTACATAAAATTGGAATAGGTGACCTTTATCTTAATTTGATAAGAGTCATCTATGACAAACGAACAGTTAATATCATACTAAGTGGTCAAAAAAATTAAACCTGTTACTGAGAGCCAGGAAAAAGACAGTGATGACCACTATTACCACTCCTATTCAGTATAGTTCTGGAAATGTTAGCCAGAGTCATTAGACAAGAGTATGAAAGAAAAGGAACAAAGACAGGAAACAAAGAAGTTAATCATTAATTGCAGATGAGAGGATACTCTACTTAGAAGATCCCAAAAACTCCAATAAAAGACTTCAGGATTAATAATCGAATTCAGGAGCATAGCTGGATACAAAGCCCACATTTAAAAATCAACTGCATTTTTCTACACAAGCAACAAACCCATGAAGACAGAAATTAGGGGAAACCACACCCTTCACAATACCATTCAAAAAATGAAATACTTAGGAATCAACCTAAGAATGCATGTAAAACACCTATACATTGAAAATTACACTACCTAGATAAAGAAGTTGAAAGAGGATATGACATCATGGAAAGATATCCCTTGCACCTAGGTAGGAAGAGCCAACATAGTTAAAATGGCCATAGTCTCAAAATTGTTATAGGGATGTAATGTAATCTCAATCACGGTATCTCATTAGCACATTAGGAAATCTCAGAGAACTAGAGAAAAGGTTCTGAAAATTCATTTGGAAATAGACAAGACATAGAATAGCAAAAACAATTATGGGCAACAAAGGCAAGGCAGACAGCATCACAATCCATGACTTGAAATTGTGCTACAAAGCTAATGTGAGAAAATCAGTATGATATTGGAAGAGTAAAATAGACCTGATGATCAGTGGCACAGAAAGGAAGGTGCAGACACAACTCCAGTGACGTTCAGCCACCTTGTCTTTGAGAAAATGCAATGACCCAGCCAAAAATGTGCATCTGACATGAACACATACTTTTCAGATGAAAAAATACAAATGTGAAATACAGATTTGAAAAAATGTTGAACATCATTGGTCATTTGAGAAATACAAATTAAAACACAAATGAGACTCGATGTCTCTCCAGAAAGACTGGCTACTATCAAGAAATCAACCAATAACAAATGCTGGAAGGCCTGTGAGGGAAAAGGAACCCTTCTCCACTGTTAGTGGGAGTGTAGACTGGTACAACCATTGTGGGATTCAGTATAGACATTCCACAAAAAACTAGGATTAGAGAGCCCATTTATCCCAGCTATCTCCCTTCTGGGTATCTGCCCAGAACAATTAAAATTATCATAGCACAGTAAAATAAGGATACCCATATTTATAGCAGCACAATTTGAACCAGCTAAATCTCAGAAACAACCGAAATGCCCAACAAACAAGGGATGGGTAAAAAAGATGTGGTCTTTATATACATTGGAGTACTACTCAGTCATAAAGAAGGGTAGAGACTCTGAAAGGAAAATAGATGGAACTTGATCTATTTCACATAAATGAAATAAATTAAGATTCACTTGTGTAAACATCAGATTGTCTCGCAAGTGTGAGAAGCTGGAAGAGAAGATAAAATCCTAAAGGTACAATAGATAATGTGAAACAGGAAGAAATTGTTCAAAAGGAAAGAGAAACTGGAGAGGTGGAAAGGAGAAAATGAAGAAGGAAAAAGAAAAAAATATATATATATGGAAAATAGTTAACATGCTTACAGTAGTATTCTCTCTTAGATCACTGAAAAGAAAGATTCGTACTAATTTTGTTTGGACAATATTTCATGTCTCTATTTTATACTGTGAGGAACTCTTTTGAAGATACCACTAAGCATTAACTATTATTATCCTATTATCTTGTTTTGAAATTTTATTTTAAACTTACAAAAAAACAAGGAATATGTGTAAAGAAATAAAAATTTTTAAAAAATCAGGTTGCTGGTTGTCAATGCAGTTTTCACACAGGAGCTCTCTTGAATCATGATGATAGTTTTGTTCCAGACTCGATGATAAAGCCCAGGAGGTACCCTTGATGCCCAATCTCCTTAAAGCAGCAGCAGGGACCTGAGAGAAGGAGGGAGAAATGAAAGGACAGTCTTGGTCAGGTCCTGTGGATAGGGCCTAGAGGTTCTGCTCAGTGCTGCCAGAGACCAGAGGCCCCCTGGGATCCCAGGGAGAGAGCACTGAAGGGCTGGGGCTTGAGAAACCAGGAGGGGGGGTGACACCCACAGGGGAGAGGAAACCCTCCTGAGCCTGAGGTCTGGCCTCTGGTGCAGGACATACAGCCCTGGGCTGCCCCACCCACAGCCAGTGCCACCAGTCCTTGTGCTGATCCTCCTGTGGGGAGCACAGCAAGAGCTTTTCACAGCTCTCAGGGAGCAGTGATCTCAGACTCAGTGTTGCACATTCAGAAAGAGACTGCTGTAGGCAGGAGAGGGTGCTTCCCAAAGAAACACAGCCTCTTGTGACTCCACACCCCTGGGGGAGGAGGATGAGTGCATGGGCAATGGGAAGACAGCAGAACCATCAGCCACCATCCTCCAGCCCTGCATTTACTGAAGAGGCATTGAAGGCCTCGGACAGGGGCAGGAAGGAGAGCATCAGGTAACATCACACAGGCCTCCTTGACAGCCCTGGTGCTGGAGCCCAGGTCCCAGGTGGTTTCCATAAACTAAGTGTGGAAGGAGCAGAGGTCCCACCTGGTGGCCTCATCAGGATCATGGATTTTGGGCACCTTGAACATGGGAATGAGGATTCCCCAAGGCTCAGAGAATTGTTACTCCAAAGTGGATCAAGGAAGAATGGAAAAATGCATCACGCAGAATGGAAGGAGACAAGGGTGGGCTTTGAACTGAGCCACAGCCCAGGGTCCTTTCTTCAGGGCCCTGCACTGTCTGTACACTGTCACACCGCAGAGCCGACCCATAGGAGCTCTCATTATCCAGACCTCCATATTGCTGGACAGTGAATGTCACAGTCCTCACCCTCTGCATTCCCCTTGTCCACGGTGTTCATTGGAAAGAGTGTTCTTTAGATCTTTAGGCAAAGGCACAAAAGGAAACAACAAAGACCACACAGACAGCATTTCCTGAGTTGCTGTTTTCACACTTCACTGTACTCACTACAAAGGACTGAGGCCAAATATTTTCATTTTGGAATTTACTTAATAAAAATAATTGATTCAAGTAGCTGGCCGTGGGCTCACAAACCTATAATCCCACAACTTGAGAACCTGAGACATGAAGATCACGAGGGGTTACAGGTCAGCCTGAATGACAGACCTGTGTCTTAACAAACAAAACAAAACAAAAGAATGATTTAATTGTAAATCATCCAAAGATGATCTAAAATGTGCAGATGATTTAATTACAGAGTGGTGAAATAAATACAGTGCACTGTACCCTTCAGAGTCCATGGGGGTTACAGAGTGTGGGGGTGACCCAGTCATTCGCTTCACCGCCCTGCATCTCAGTATCTCTGACCTGTGGCTCTGTCCACACTGGCACTCTGGATTCTCCTTTCCCTGCTAGAGTTTCAGGCAAACCCTCCCTGGACAGTCACACTGCTCTAGGTGCACCTGTCCTGGAGCCTTCATCTCACGGGTATTGAAAATGGCAGCCCTACAGTCACGTGTCCCACGTTAGGTCACTGAGATGCTTACTTCTACCTCAGGCCATGACACAGTGGAGCTGCACTGCAGACTCTCCACTGCTCATGGAGAGGAAGGGGATGCACAGGAGGGACTCTCAGGGCCTAAGCTCATGACCCATGCAATCTGAAGAGCTCTCTGAAGCATCTTCATCTGGATTTAAGTCCTTTTGGGGTGCCATGCAGAGCACTCCAGCTGACATCAGCATTATTGAGTCAGTGGAGCCTGGATACAGATCCTGAGAATGCAGGCCATCTGGCCCAGGCCTCAACTTCTGGAGATGGAGACGAACCAGACTCTAGGCCAAAGTGTGACTCCCACCTGCAGCCATGTGTGCCATTGCCTGTTCCTAAGGGCTCTTTCATGTCAATTTACACTTGCCCTTTACAGTTTTGAGCTTAGTGGTAGGGGAGACTGAGTCTGGTCCACAAAGCAGGCCAGGAGGAGGAGCTGTGAGCCTGTGATTCACGTGGCAGTGCTCCTGGGAGGAAAAGGTGGTGGAGCTGGGCAAGCTGGGAAGAAAAGGCAGCAAAGGCAAGAAGAGTGTGATTTCAGGGAAAGTAGCTAGCCTCTGTGACTTGAAAGAGGCTCTTTGTGTCATGAGGACAACAAGCAGGGTGGGCGTCCCTGTGGGAGGCACTTGGACACTAGGACAGCAGCAGTGGGAACTGCAGAACTGAGACTGCAAACAGGACATGGAGAATGAAACACCTCACAGGGGACAGCCCACGCATGACAGAGGAGCCACCACACAGGGTTCCACAGCTGTGGCACAACACAGGACAAGACAGAAACCACAGGCATTGGGAATGCCTGTCGGGGGACAGTGATCTGGTGTAAGTGCACCCAGAGGCTACAGATGTCATTACCTCTGCACCATGTGCTTGAGAGCCAGGGAATCCACAGCCCACAGTCCCCGGCTGGAACCTAGGATCGCTGTCTGCTTCAGGGCAGCTGCAGGCTCAGGGAGACCAAGGGACTGAGTCCCATGGGTGGCAACTTCTGACTTTGGGAGAGCCATCTTGGGAGGGCTCCTCAATCCAACGGACACCTCCGAATTCACCTCTGAAACACAAGGATAACCACCAGGACCCACTGTTATCCAGAGCCTTACCATGCCACACACTTCCCCCCAAGAGGCTCATCAAATAAAGAAAGTGGCCTTGGACAAATGAATGCAAGGAGAGCTGATGTCTACAGAGACTGATACTGGACTTGTTGATGATTCCTACATGAGCAGGAATGATTAGATTGCAGGGAAGTAAAATATACCTAATTGAAGATCATAGAAGAAAAGGAAAAGTGTAACCCACACCTAATAGGTACAATGGGATCAGGAAATCCCAGTGGATGGGTGATGCGATTTGGTGAGGAAAAGGGGAGAAAATCAACAAAACTCAAAGTGCATGGAGAGCCTTGGGAGAGGAGAATGAGGTCACCCCGTCATATAAAGGTGCACTGGGGGGATCAGGAAGCAGCCTGGTCTCCATGCAGTGTGCACGAAGGCTGTCAGAGACAGGGCTGGGCCCTGGACATACACTGTCCCTGAAAACCTGCTGTACTCAGAGGACAGAGTCACTGTCATCATGTGTCAAACCACCAGAACGACTCAAGTGTTCAACTGCTTACTCAAATGTTTGATTCTACTGTTTGTAAGGAATCAGTTACTGTAGACATTATGGGGATTACAGATAGCATAAAATACCAGTGTGGATCAGTTGTGTCAAAGCATCAGGACACACGTAAGATGCAATAGATGTAGCTTGCATTTCATGTCCTCAGATACAGAAACTGAGGTGTGAATATGTATGAAAATGAACTACTGGCCAGAGAGACTCTATCACTTGCAGGGCAGTGTCTGAGGCTCACTGAACCCCAGGCGTCTGAGGGCTCACGTCATGCCACTAGAGAATCTCAGCTTCCAGTATGGCCCTGAGAGAGCACAGAGGGCCCTGTCACCTCCTCCCACAACACCCTGGCAGGGCACACACAGAAGGGAAACTCTGACACCTCCTTCCTACCTGGCGAGAGCAGCCATTGTTTTTCAGCATGAGCAGGAGCTTCGAATCTCCAGGGATCAGAGGAAAGGTTCAGGGAGGCTTTGTCAACTCCATGACCCAGCTGTGTTCCCACACAGTGGTTCCCGGAGACACACGAGTCCTCACGCTCCTCAGACACAAGGTGGGCACGCGGTCTGCTGGGAAGCCCTTGGGGACAGGCTGCCAGGCGGGAAGCTGAAAGGAGAAGAGCCTTTAGGACAAACTAGAGCTTTTGTTCCCTTGCTGGACACCCCTTTGTGATGGCCCCGCCTGTGGGGGACACCACGGAGTGACCCAGGCACAGAGGGAGACATCGTGTGCATCAGATGTCACCTTGTGTGTGCCTGTGGATAGTTCGAAAGCAGTGCCCAGACAGGACTGGCTGGAAAGGGCACAGTCACGCACCTAAGCGCCAGTGATTTGCTGTGACAGAAGAGGCCGTGCCTATCATCCCCTCCTCACAACCACATTCCTCTCTCCTAGAGAAGGCTGCACAGAGTGTGCAGGGCCCAGGACAGAGAGAGGGCGGCTCTCCCTGCACAGGAACAAAACAACATGGAAAGACAGCGCCTCACGGCTAAGGCCATGGAAAAGGGAGGGAGTAACAGTGGAACAGGCTGCAGGTCATGGGAAATTTCCTGGGCTTGGAGTCTGTGACCTCGCTGTTGTCTCAGTGCCCACCCACCTGTGCATCCGTGCAGTGTACTGCATGTGGGGTGACAGCAGCTGAAGACAGCAAGGCAGTGGAGGGGCCCATCCCTTAGCCAGATGCTGTGGGATCTGGACTCATGGATCTCTGGGGGGGACGCCGAGTGTGACCCTTACACTACTTGTCCCTCCCATGGGGCTCTGTGCCACACTGTGAAAATCACTCTTACTTCCACATCGATGGGAGTGGCTGTGCTTGGACAGAGGGCTGAGGAGAGGCTGCCAGGAGCTTTAGGCCAGTGCTGCAGTGATCAGGGTGTCAATGAGGCCAACTGGGCCTGCTGCACACTGCTCTGGGCCCCTCTCCTCCCCTGAACATCTTTATCCTACTGAGGTCTTTTTCTGTTTCCTTACAATCCACTATAGGCAACTGTCCTGCCTCTTCCTCCTATGTGGGTCCTCACTCTGTGTGGATTTCTAGTCCCTCTGCACAGCCCTCTCTCTCCATCTGCAGCCACCAAACCATCAAGGACTAAGGGCAAACACAGGCTGCAGCCAGGGCACAGTGCTCCCCATGGCCTCCCTGTGGGCTGCACAGAACAGTGAGGACAGGCAGTGCCCACACACACAGGTCCCTGCTTGGGGGTGGTTATCATGGCACCCTGAGAGTGTCTTGGCCAAGTTCACAGATCCTGGTTAGCTGAGCCTGCACACTCCTCCCTCCTGTCACCCAGCTGCACTGCAGAGTCAGTGCCTCTACATCTCACCACGGCTCTCACCTTTCACCGCCTCCTTTCACTAAAGAAAACACAAATAGCATTTGTTTCATGAAGCTCCAGGCCAGAGACCTCCCAGTCCTCAATCTTCCCCTCTCATTTCTGAAAGTTCCGTCCTGTTATCTGCTGAGAATGTGACTGTCCTCACCATCCCACAAGCACATTCTAGTACGTCAAACCCTTAAACCAAACCTGGGAGTCACAGTGCCCCACTAAATGCACTCATGGAGATTTGCTACTTGAATTCTACGTGTACCACACAACAGGCTTCATGGCAATTTTTTTTTTTTTTTTTTTTTTTTTTGCAGCACCAGGGATTGAACTCATAACCTCGCACCTGCCAGGGCAGGCGCTTAAGGCACTGAGCCAAACTCCCGGCCCTGGTTTTTTGAGGCAGGGTCGCACTATGTAGCTTAGGCCGGCCTTGCGCTTGCGTTGTAGCCCAAGTCGGCCTCGAACTCACAACGCTCCGCCTACCTCAGCCTCCTGAGTGCTGGGATTAAAGGCGTGCGCCACCACGCCCAGCTTTCATGGCTATTTAAGAGGTGAGGAGACAGAAATCCAGGGAGGGCCGGGTGTGGTGGCACAGGCCTGTATCCCACAGCCAGGGAGGCTGAGGTGAGAGCACTAACAGGAGCTCCAGGGCAGCCTGGGATGGAAACTTGCCATCAAGCTGTGAGGAGCACAAGCAGATCATGTGTTAAAAAATAACAAACAAAGCAATGCATTCCGGATAAATCCATGATGCCCTCCACCCACCTGTCCTCCCGTGCCTCTTTCCCGTGAGGATGCTGGGTGATGGTGCTGCTCTCCGGGAGCCCTGCTCCACCAGAGAGGAAGGCAAGAGGGCATCTCATGGCTTCCCACCCCTCTCCTCAGCTCACTCCTCCACTGGGGCATCCCCATGTGGCCACACTCAAAGGGAAATGTAGATGTAATGGAAGCGCTGGACGACTGCTTATCTGCTGGGCTCTCCGATGAGCTGGGCACCTTGGAAACGTCCAGGACTGACCAGGGCCAGGGGTCAACTCACCTGGGCGGAGCTGATGGGCGATGCGCTCAGCCATCTTGCGCCACACAGCACGGAGCTGGTGGCTCTGCCCGTCATCTTTGACAGGGTGCTCCTGGGAGAGCAGGTCCCTGATTCTAAACCGGACAAAGACGATGACATCTCTCCATTTGACCATTTGACCCACTATATGGGTTCACATTTGGGCCTGACGCTCCATTGCAGATCTGAAATTCATAAGGAAGGAGAGAAGGTAACATTTACACTTCAAACTCAATTTTCGGGCATGGCCAAGAATGCTGACACAGCACATCCTGAGGGAGAGAAGGAACCTGCAGAGTGCAAGGGGAGTGACAGTGAAGTGATTCGGACGGTGCCAGGGTGATCTCCAAGTACATCCCAGGGAGCCCTTCCAATGGAACATGGACATGTATTTGGGGACCACGTCATAAGCTATGTGGCAGGGTAACATACACAAGCAAGCATTTTCCTGTGCCACTCTACACATACCAGTGACGCCTGCTGTTATGTGTTCCCATGGACAGCTTTCTGTCTGTGACAAACCTGACCAGGAGCTAAGGTGCCACATGCACAGCTTAGTTCTGCTTCACTGAGTTTCTTCCATCACGCATCAAGTGGCCCTGTGTGTGTGTGTGTGTGTGATTGTGTGAAGCCATGATCATTTGCTGTTGTGAACTCTGTGTGGGTCACTGAAGAAAATGATAACAGCAATAATGACACAAGACAGGCAACAAAGGAAGCACCACGGTTTGGTCACTCCCTGGGTGGCTGCCCGACTGGGAGCACAGGGGCGCTCAGGAGATGGAGGCACTGCGGAATGAAAGAGACCATGGGCCTCCAGGGCCAACCGTTCAGTACTTTTAGAAGCTTCTTTTTGGTCCAGTTCTATTTCCAGCTATAGAATTGCAGTCAACGAAGTGAGCTGAGCCTCTGCATGACCTGCCACGGGAGACTGCAGGGCTCCTCTGAGTGCAGAGAAATCTCACTTTACTGTACCTTGGGGCAGAATGATGCTGGGTTATTAAACATAAGAAGTAATGCAGCTGGGAACCAATAGAAGCAGCTGCAAGAACACAGTCCCCATCCCCGGCTGGCTCAGGGAAGAGGTAGAAGCACACAGTCCTCCCTGCTTATCCTGCACTTGTGATCTCAGAGGAAACACCTGGGATCAAAAGCTATGACTTTCATACTCACTTGAGCATCTGCGTTGTCTCATTCTCCTGTGTTTCCCAGATGTCTGCATCATCTGCAAACAACACACACACAGATGACACAACACAAATGCACCCAGTCCCTAGCCCTACCCATACCCCATCTCAGCTCTGTTTTTTGTTTTTTTGTTGTTTTTTTTTTTGCGGCACCGGGGATCGAACTCACAACCTCGCACCTGACAGACAGGCGCTTAAGTCACTGAGCCAAACTCCCGGCCCTGGTTTTTGGAGGCAGGGTTGCACTGTGTAGCTCAGGCCGGCCTTACACTCGCGTTGTAGCCCAAGCGGGCCTCGAACTCACAACGCTCCTCCTACCTCAGCCTCCCGAGTGCTGGGATTAAAGGCATGCGCCACCACGCCCGGCTCTCAGCTCTGTTTTTGATGACTGAAGAATCACAACAGTGGACAGAGACTCAGCTTGGACTTGGGCAGACCTGGGGGCTGGGACTCAATGAGCACACTGTCTGGGGACACCTGGGCATGCATGATACCTTGCTGAGCCTCACTGTGCTCAGCTCTCACATGGGGACCCCAACCCTGGCTGAGAGGGGTCCTGCAGGATGTCATGTGCAGCAGGTTCAGCACACATCACACACCAGGACATGTGTAGCTTGTCAGAGCAGTTGAGGCTGAGTGCACGTGTGGGGCTGTGGCCTGGCCCAGGCATGGCTGAACTGAGAGTGAGGAGACACCTCAGGGGGCAGGAGGGGCCACAGCTGAGGACACCTGGAGACTTTCTCCTAGGATCTTCTCTGTAATTAGCATTATCTGTTGCTTGGAGGGGCCTCTGAACCCTGTGAAGATCCTGCTCAGGTTTCCTGCATTTTCCACTTCAACCCCTTCCTTGTAATAAATACAGGCCCCCCAGAGACAGTCTGTCTCAGCCACCAGAGTTACAAACTCTGCAAAGGATTTTGGTTCTCCTGGGGCCCTACAGATCACACCACTTGCCTGATTTGTTTGGGCCTTCACTGTGCACTCGTTTGGGAGATTGGGGATCCAGGCACAGACCCTACACTAGCTCACTCCTGCTTTTTCCAATGGCTAGGACCTAAGAACAACTTCTGTCCTCCTCTAGCTCAGCAGAACAGGGACAGCAAATAGGATGTTGGCAATGTGAAGAGGCGCTGGCTGCCCATGGAGCTCTGGAATGACGTGTGCCATGGCTACTTTTACTCTACAGCATTTAGATTCACAGAAGAATGTCACAGCTCACAATTCCCTAACAGTTCATGCAATGAATAAATACACAGAAAATTTCACAGCTTCTCCATGAGCAAAAGATCCAAAGACCCTGCATGACAGGAACAATGACCTGAGATTTATGTCCACAGAGGCCAGCACGAGGCCTGGCTATGGGCCTCCTGCTCAAAAACACAGGGTTTTGGAGAAGACGGTGCACAGGAGTTCTGTTCTCTACCTGCCAGTTAGGTCGGGCTGACAGGAAGCAGAACTCCGAGATGAGACACGTGATGGAAACCATAGCCTGACAGGAGGGAAAACTCTGATGCTGGGAGGAGGACAGAATCACGGCAGTGGCAGGGGAAGGGACACTGGAGAGCTGCCCTGAAGGAAGGCAGCGTGGAGGGAATAGCTGCTAGGAGCTGGGAGCCTCAGCTTCACAAATACACCTCCAAAGAACTGGGGAGTCTGCTGGATGTGTGCACATATAAAGAACAGGGAAGGACTGGGCAGAAGAGGCCACACCTAGTCACATGACCAGAACACCCAGTGGACCCCTTCAGGAAAAGGTCTGAGCCCACAGAGCACAGGCTTCAGTGAGACTTGCGAGGCTGTGCTCCCTTCTCCTTATTCTGGTCCATGTGCAGATCCGAAGTCTGCACTGTGCGACCCAGGCTGACAGAGTCCTGCCAGACAGAAGGAAGTGGGTAAAGCTCCAGAGCCCCCAGACCTCTGCCCCTGCTCTGCAAACAAAGGGGACTCCTAGCTGAGCTTATCCACCTCTCAGCTGAGACACTGGAGAAATGAGAACCCTGGACCCTTGAGGTGCACTTCTAGATGGATGATGGGGACTCACTGGTTTCATCAGGCAGAGGGCTTGCTTCAGGCTCAATCGCAGGGACAGAGGAATTCAGATGATGTTCTTGTGGTGATGCTGGAAAGGGCTGCCCAGGACCCAGGAAGGACAGCTCCTCCACTGATGCTGACAGGTCTTCTACTTCTTTACATGGCTGAATACTGAGACAGGGATGGGTGGGGATAGGGTGGAATAAAGATAAGATTAAGATGGACCAGAACACACAGGTTCCAAGTCAGCCTCCATCAAAGCTTCAGGGAGAACTCTACCACCTCGGGCCTTCCATACAGAGGATGAAGCGAACTGTTCTCTGACTTGGGCATCGCCTGATTACTATGGGTATGAGAGCAAGAGCAAGAGTGACAGAGAGACAGACCAGCAGACAGACAAAAGAAGGACACAGGAAAGAGAAAGCAGCCCCTGCTCAGGGCACTGTTCACATAACCAGCTGAGGAGGAGAGAGCCAGCTTCCCTCTGAGGTGCAGTCAGGACAGGGAGCTCGCAGTGAGAACCACAGCAGGGGCTGACCCAGTGCAGGAACAATGGGGAATTTCACAGGCTCCAGGGAGGACAGGCTCTGCAGTGACTGCAGGAGAACCTGGGCCCTCTCAGCCTGTTCTCATCAATACTGAGACATGACATGGCTCTCTGCGGCTGTTTCATCTACTTTCCTTCCTGTGCCTCAGCTGTCCACAAACTCAGGCCCATGGTTCAGAAAGATGATGAGCATGGAATCCTTTCATAGTATAAAAGTACACTTTTAAGGCCAGAATACCCCAAGACTGCT
>RJWM01037686.1:0-17250 GCA_004363535.1 Dasyprocta punctata | reverse complement strand
CTTTATTCAAGTGCAAGTCCTTGATCCAAGAGCCACGGGATGAGATTATCAACTTCCAAAAGAGTGGAGGTAAGAGGATGAAGTCTACAGATAAAAGCTGCAGTGCCACTTTAGACCACAGCTACTGGTGCTTTCTTTTCAATACTTTACTGCTTAAGAGTGGTATAAATGAATGACTGACTGGCTTACGGCATTGTTATTTAAAGAACAACAACCTTTGCATGCACTCCATCCAGGGGTTTCTAATTTTGGGGATAACTGGACGAAGGTGGAGAGGGATCACTAGACTCTCCTAATTGTCAGTGACAGAGGGAGGAGAAAAACTCAGCTCCTAGATTTTCCTGATGGTGACAGCCCTGAGGTCCCAGATGTCACCTCCGAATCCTGATCTGTTGAACATAATCTTCAGAGACACTGTGCAGCAGCAATCAAGAGCCCACACTTCGAGGTCATGCATCTGGGGCCAAAACTGACCAGTGTCACTGTACCAGCTCAAGCAGTTTCTTTAAACTCCATGCAGCAAGGATCTCATCAGGTTGGGCAAATTAGTTAGTAGTCAAAACTAGTTCTGTGTGAATTACATGAGTGTATATTCCTGTAACACTTAAAACTGTGCCTCAAGTGCTACCAGTGTGCGTTTCAAATGATGTCTGCCTTCGTCCACTCCCACAAGAAAACATTCTGAGCTCCTCCCAGGTATCAACTAAGGGGGCACAAGAGCAAAGAAAATCCACCATAGCCTCCCTCCCCTCCCTTGATCTTACCAGGGGGAATGACCCAAATCTGAGACAACAGGAGTAGTTTTCTACAGGAAGTTGCCCAAATTGTGAGCAACTGGTGTAAAGGAGGGGGATGGTGCTCTGGTCAGGGTCTCCCGAGGGCAGGCGGTGAGCGCAAGAGCCGGAGGGTGGACGTGAAGGTGAGGAACCTTAGCCAAGCAGAGAGAGAGAGCGAGCAGGAAGACAGGAGAGAGGAGCAGCAGGCATCACGCAGAAGGAGTCTGTACACCGCATTCAACAGGGCAAAACATTCAAACAGAAACGGGAAGCGCTGGAGGATTTAAGCTGAGAACCGACAGAACAAGACCAAGAGTTGCATGTGTGTAAGATGGAAGCCAGAGCCTGCAGAGACGGCTGATGCAGCTTTGGGTGGGAAGCCATGAATGATGACGGCGGCTTCGGAGCGCACAGGGGCTTTGTGTCCCACTGGAGAAGGCGTGAAGATCCCTGGGCAGCCATGCAGTAGTTGGGCTCAAGCTGAGCTCTCCCTTCATGGACAGGATCCAGCCTCGCCCCACTATCTGCTATGTTTTAAACTCAGGCTCAGGACAATTGATCCTTCAGGGAAGTTTTTGACGCGCCGAAGCAAGTGGGGCTGGACACAGTGCTGTTAGACCCGGGCTCCACTACTGCGCTTCCTCAGTTAAGTGATCCAGCCCAATCTTTGTACAGCAAAGCATGATCACTGCGGTCATTCTCATGACTACTCATTCTCAGGGTGCTCATAACAAGGCTATGGGGACCTGTTTCCCAGTGTTACTGACACAGCACATGCAAAGGTTTTAATATCTGCGCCTAGCGTACACTAGATAGTCGATAAAATTTCAGGTTCGCGTCAACTGCTGCATATATAGGCATTCCCATGGTTGTCAGGATGTCAAGTTTCAAAAGCTTTGATCCTCATTTGTAACTCACTGTTCATCTCTGCATTTTCAGGTTATAAGCCTCTTTATGAGTCCTTCATACTACAATAAAATGCCTTTCAGTAAACAAGGAAATGAAATAAATGCCACTGCAGACAACTTGTCTAAACAAGAGAATTTGCATTTCGTGTCTCTGCATGTGTTCTCATGCTACCTCTACCCTAACCTCCTGAATATCCCTTCACAGCTGAGGGACAGCTTGTTCTCTGAGAGACAAAGAACTGAACAATGATGCCCGTGCTCCCTTCCTGATTACAAACCACAGATGTGCTGTGTCGGTCTTCGGCCACTGCGGATGCTGAGCAGGCTCATCCCAGCAACCTGGTGGAGAACACTATCCGCCCTGCATCTCTGACCAGATCCGCACCCACAGACTCACACACGTCACCATCTTCAGGCCTCTGAGCCTCCCCTCCACTGTCTCACTGTCCCATCTACATAAAATGTCCTCAACACCCTCCCTTCATTCCCGCCTGCCTAGAACGCCCTTCTTCAGAGTCTCTGAAATTTCTACAGAAGATGAAGAGAAAACAAGGCTTTGAGGATGTCAGTCTCAGGTACCAGCCCTATTTTTGTTAGCATTCCCCAAATCAAAATGAGCAGCAGGCTCATATGAGAAGCCTGATGGAGAGGCGGAACAAGATGGCGGAACAGTAAACAGCAGGGTAAGCGGCCTCCCTGAAAGATACGGTCCAGACACTGGAATATAGTAACATGGGGAAGACAAGAAGGAGGGATGTGGGTCTTCTGGACCCAGGAAGAATCTAAAGCAAGAACTGAAGCCCACAGAAAGAGTGGAAAGAGGCACTTAGACAAGGAGGGCAGTGGCTGGCAGTGCCGCTGCCTGGAGCCTGACCCACTCTGTGAAAGGAGTCACTGAAACTTGGGGATGTGTGATTAAAGTGCTGCAGCTACAGTGGTGGCAGCAACCCTGGAGGCCTCTGCCCAGAGAGGCAGCATCGGAGGAGAGTGGCAGTGGACAGGGGGAGCAGACCTGGAGGAATAAAACTGGCTGATGGTGAGTGCAGCAAACCCCAACCCCCAACCTTCCACGAGGGAGAGCAAGGGACTGCCAATCATTTTGGGGCTGGAGCCACTCTTAGTTGGGCACAGTCCCACAGAAATGGCTCTGACTGAGCCCCCAAGGGTCCTGGTGGGTGACCGGCTCAGTCTGGAGACCACGGCTCCACGTGCACCCTAGGGGTGATAGTGGAAGAATCCTGCATAAACGGCCCAAGTTTCCAGGTGGTGGCCCCACCCCTGCGCACTGTGCCAGACATCGGGGAGCCGAAGTGGGCTGGGGAAAGGCAGCAGACAGCACTGTAACAGCGCACCCAGTGGTAACCATCAGATATCCACAATCAGCACTGGCTAGAAGAACCAGTCTAACCTTAGAGCAATTACAAAATCCCCGGTACACACTTGTCCAGAACAACCCAGGAATATGTCAAGACAAAGAAGCAAAAGGCAGTCTCTGGCCTCCAACCCAAGCAGGACAAATCCAGGAGAAGCAAACGCAGAAGAGGTCGGGAGTCCCACAACTAAACTCTCTGAGGCGATGACAACTGAAGTAAAGAAACAACTTCATGAGGCTATCAAAGAAATTAGAACAGAAATACTAACTCAACTAAAAGAAGAAATGAAAAACATAATAAAAAAATTGTTAGGCATCTCTAAAGGAGACATAGATGAAAAAATGGAGCATAGGAAAATGAGAGAAACCTGGAATTAACAATACAAAAAAGATTTAGAATACATGAAACAGATTCAAAGAGATTACCAGGAAATCAAAAACTCCAATGAAAGTTGGCAAAACCACCTGAAGGAAACTAAAGATAGACTTTCAAACCTTGAAGACAGGTTTGCAGCTTGAGATCATGAAAGGAAAGATTTCTTAAAAATAACAAGAAACCTGGGAGTAACAATACAATGGCTGCAAGACAACCCAAAGAAACATAACTTAAGAATAAAAGGTATGAGTGAAGAAGCAGGGGTCAATACAAATGAAATTAAAAGTCTATTTAGAGAAATAATTTCAGAAAACTTCCCAAGCATGGGAAAAGGAAGTGACTTTCAGATAAGTGAAGCATATAGAACTCCAGCTAACCATAACCCAAATAAATCTACACCCAGACATTTAATAATCAAGATCCTAGAAATTCAACGTAAGTACAGAATATTAAAAGCTGTTAGAGAAAAGAAACAGATCACCTACAAAGGAAAACCCATCAGAATCACAACAGACTTCTCAACACACACCGTCAGGTCAAGAAGAGTTTGGAGTGAAGTAATTCAAGCCCTGAAAGAAAACAACTTCCAACCCAGACTGATGTACCCTGCAAAACTTTCTTTCAAAATCAACAGAGAAACAAGATACTTCCATGACAAAGAACAACTAAAGGAATTTATGACCACCAAGCCAACCCTACAAAGAATACTGAAGGACATTTTAGAGAGAGATAAAAAGTCTGCAGCTCCAGAAACAGTGGCAGAGGGATATCACCGAGTGGGGCAGACAATTGAATAATCCATCATCGGGATTTGAGTCCAGTATTGTTTTCAATGAGTTGTTTAGTTTGATCTTATTCTACCTCAACGTGCCTAATTTTATTATATATGATGACATAGACAGCTATTTCAAAGTAACAAAATATATTAGGGTAGCCTTTATTGATATTTGATCACCTTGTTTTGAAACCCGGTATTGCTTTCATTGTTCTGTTTTGAGTGATTTTAACCTATTTTGGTTTGTTTGATTGTATTATAACAGATGATATAGGCAACTGCTTAGAAGATAGTACGAGGCATTATAGAAATAAAGGTTGTATTACTATGTATTGCTTCCATTGTTTTATTTGTTATTGATTTTATTCTGTACTATTTTGTTTGATTATATTAGGCCTGATGGTATGGGCAGTTATTTTGAAGATAACAAGGGGTATTACGGGGGGAAAGGAGGAAAGAAGGAAGGGAAAAGGAAAAAGACATTGATTTATGTGTGGGTATACATAAGCTGGTCAAAATGACTATACTACTAAATGTACTAACTATTGAAAGAGAACAGTTGATACTCATATGATTAGATCAATTTTACATGTCTAGATCTGTCAATCTGAGCAACCCCTTTGAAGGTAATGATATACAATGTTACAACCACTGTCAAACTCCAATCATCTCATTTTGTAAAACTATAATGTTACAGTATTGGATTTGTTGTTGTTGTTTGTTGGTCCCTTTAGCTTTTTGTTTCTCTTTTCTGTAACTAGTGTTTTACTTTTTATTGGTTTTATTCTGAACTATTTTGTTTGATTATATTAGGCCTGATGATATGGGCAGTTATTTCAAAGACAACAAGAGGTATTCTAAGGGGAAAGGAAGAAAGAAGGAAGGGAAAAGGAAAAAGACATAAATTCATAAATAGGTATACACAGGATGGTTAAAATGACTATATTACTAAATGTATTAGCTATTGAAAAAGAACAGTTACTACTCGTATGATTAGATCAATTTTACATGTCTATGTCCGTTAATCTGAATAACCCCTTTGAAGATAACGATACGCAATATCACAACTACTGTCAAATTCCAATCATCTCATTTTGTAAACCTATAATGTTATCGTATCGGATTTATTGTTGTTGTTTGTTTGTCTCTTTTGCTTTTTGTTTCTCTTTTCTGTGTCCATTTTCTCTTAAATCAAAAAAAAAGAAAAAAAGCAGCCTGATGCATGTGTCAGTCATTGTGCTACGCGTGCGGGACAGAGGGCAATCAGAACTGGCTGCTGCCTTCACGCGACCCATGTTGTAAGGGAGGAAGAAGATCTGCAGAGCTGCCTTCAAGGCCACATGAAAAGTGCTACTGAGGCACAAGGCACCAAACACCACGAGGAAACGAATGGAAAATCACAGGATTCCCCATGGACAAAGCCAGTGGGTCCCTTGTCTATGAGATTTTGTATATGAGCCAAATGTGTTTTCCTAAACGACGCCCCATGAAAATACATTCACAAGAAGGCAACATTGGAAAGGCCATCGAAGTCTGTTTCAGTGCAAAACGAGCTGTCTGCGGATACCACCAATGTGATTGTCATGAAAATTCCGGCAACATGGAGCACTGGGAAATGAGGGAATTCCTCACTTAAACTCCTACTAAATGACTGATAATCTTTGCAAATTGTGATTCCCTTTGACTGCAAAACACCCCCAAAATGACTAAATAAGAAACCTAACTCCACATGTTCAAGCACACAGAACCTTTACACACACACACACACACACACACACACACACACACACACTTGGAAATCAGTCTCCTAAATGCCGATTTCGCACTGCACACAGTATAATGGACACAGTGAAATCAAGTGGTGTTCCTCCTTAAAGGATGGTGAACAGGCCACATAAGCTTAAAAAAACAAGGAACATGAGTATTAAATTAATAAAGCACTGATTCTAGATTTTCATATGAAGTTTGCATGCTAGTTGCAAATCATAATGTCATTTTTCATACAGTCATAAACCTGGCCTTTTAAGGAAAAACTGGGAAGTACTGACTGCCACAAAAGGATTTCAACTTACCTTGTTACACTAATTTATTCATTGATTTTTTTGTAAGCTTCTCACTCATATAATTTAAGATATATAAGAAAAGCAGGCAAATGAGTCTAAAACATTTTAAAACCCCATTAATTGTTGTGTGCTATCTCATAAGGTAAGAGAAATATTTCTAAGAAGACTTAGGAAACAAATCCTTCATAAACATAACTCAGGTACTGATAATATGCCTTGGGAATCTACTAAAAATGTAAGTCATGCAAAGCAGATTGAGTCTGGTGTCAGTGCTGCATTTTCAGATGTTACACATCATGTTTTCCTTTAATCCCTGAAAAGTACAGGGCCCCTTTTAAAATCAACTCCTCTGACGTCTTCACACCACATTATAGAGGTGTGACAGCTGCTCCCCGCACCAGGGTGCTGACCCCTCAGGGATTTGTCCTCTGGAAGGTGTGTGTAGTGGGGAGCTGGGCCCTGCACAGAGCCCGCTGCATTCACATTCAGGTGCTGAACTTGTGGCAGGAGTGAGAAGAACACATTTGCACTCTAAAACCGCAGTCATGAGCGGAGGGTCCCTTCACATTGTTAGAAGTGCGGATCAGGTAAAACGAAACCACGGAGCATCGCATCAGCACATGCGGACATGACAGTGCATGTCACCAGCGTGAGGACGGAGGCACAGGAACAAGGAGAACGAAAATGTGGAAAGGGACTTGGGGGCGGAGGGAGGGAGCGAGGCGGGACGAGGACTGAAAGAAAACCAAGCCGTATTAGGTACACGTTCCCTCTCCCCAAGATGAATTTAACTCTCAAACATGTACCGAGAAAAGAAAAATCCCCCCAAAAAGAAAATAAATAAAAGAAGCAGTGCACTCCTGGAGCTAGGCCAGCTTATCTGGAATCCAGGATTTTCCTCTTTTCAGCTGTGAGAGGTGGGAATCAGTTACCCTGTCTGGAAAATGGGAAAACAAGAGGTCCTACATCCAAGACATAGTAGTGAGGATTAACATTCCGTTCCTGACCACAGGGTGAGCCCCACGGGAGCAGGAGATCTTTCTAGCACAGTGTGTCCCCAGGGCGTACGCACTCCAGCTGTGTCCTTCTCAGCTTAAGACTCGCTTTTTTGGCTTAGGGTTAGGATTAGGTTTACAAAGGAATCCGATTCAGGATGATTCTCCTGGAGCAGAACCTGTTGTAAGTCAGGGACTTGCTGTACTACGATGAGGGTTTGGTCAGGGACATGAAGATGAGTACCAGGAAAACTCTTGTCCTGGCAACATTCTCTCACAGACCCTCTCTAGAGAAACGGCTGCACCCAGAGAAGCTGATGTGCTTACGAGGGGTGCGGTCCTTATGGGACTATCGGGACATGGCTTCCACTCAGGAATTTTCCTTTCTTTCCTTTTTTTCCTGGTGAAGAGACACACCATCATTAAAGACTGAGTTGTGATGTCTCTAGAAATCCATGCATGGCAAGACAAAATGACACATGATCACAGTTACATACAAGGTAAAACCAAACCAGGACTGCTGGCTTTTAAAGGGCTCCAAGTCCTAAAGTGTCCTTGAACAGTGCCTTAGAAGCTGTTCCATGGACGAGGCATCAGCTGTGCACACACATGCATACACACATGCACACATACATGCATGCACACACACACCTTTCTTGTCATATAATGTAAACAAAGGTGCTCTTCAGATGGAGCCTTAACAAGTGTTACCAGACACAAAGAGGAAGACGCAACACAACGCGGAAACAGCCACAATTGATGATTGGTGTACTCAGACCCAAGCATTTTCCTCTGTCCATTTAAGTGTTTGAAATTTTGGGGGAAAAGTCATGAATTCTGTGTATTTTAAAAACATGTATCATAAATATTTACCTATATCCTAATATTACCTTATTCACCACAATTTCAATGATTAAATGGTACAAATTTTAGATATACACCATAATTTATGTAACTAACCCTCCTCCAACACATATAAACTACATTTCAATATTTTGTCATCTGAACCATTATTATGATAATAAATAGCGATGTGTAACTATTGAGTACACTGCCATTTAAATTCCTATCAGCTGACCAAATGGAGATACTGGTTCAGGAAGTGTGAACACACTTGTAAATTTTTTAATGAACAGGGACACATTGTATTCCAATAGAACTCTTATAGGTGACACTGGTTTATGACAGTTGCTATTTTAATTCATATTTGCAGCACCAGTTATTAATACCTTAAGAGACTATGTGCCAACATGATGAGTAATAGATGGCTTCTGGATTATTAATAATCAAACAGAAACAAATTACAATGACAAATGTGATGTTCTGTAAGCTTCACACAGTTTCAGTTACTATGATTCCATTTCTCAAAGTACCTGTGCCTCACTCACCCTTCCTGTCCTACTGAGAAAGGGACTCTCGCTGAAGGACCCAGGGCCACCGACAGCCCCACCGACACTCGGGCATCCTGTCCCTTCTTCAGACCTGCACACAGATGCAATGCAAGTGGGAAAATAACCAATTTTGGGCGAAGGACAGGAAGAGAGAAAGATAACTATGCATAAAGTTAAAGATACGGTCAAAAGAAATATGTGATAAAAAATATACTGAGTACATTAAAGCAAAGTAAAATCGAGTGCAAATTCAAATATACAGGAAGAAGAATCATTTGTTTTTTATTTTATTTTTTTCTGTTTCACGCAAACCCCTGTTGCATAAATACCCAAGAAATATGTATTGGATGAATATAAAAAATGTAGTGCAAACAGAAGCTGGTCTGAGGATGAACATAGAGTTGGTATTATTTACTGACTATAATAAAATCTTTGCAGTTGGAACAGAAATAGCTTGGTTTCCTCTTACTGTTTCTCTCACACTTGCTAGTCGCAAGGACACAGCCTGGTTGTTGTTTCACTTCGATCTGGTCCTAGTTCCGCCTCACTCTGTGGGTGGTGAAAGCAGAGGTCTGATGGCTCCCACGCGGCTGCTGATGGAACTGATGGACGGCATCATCAGTATCACTCAAGAACTTGCAGAAATACAACTCCTCAGGCCCCACTCTGGGTGACGGAGTCAGAAACACGAGAGTGGGAACAGCAGTCTACATTGACCAAGTCCCCAGGGTGACTCTGATGATAAGGTTTCAGAACCACGAATCCAATCTGGGACAATTCTTCCTCTAGTGTATTGTGTACACACACACACACACACACACACACACACACACATACACACACACGCGCACACACACACTGGCTTGACCCATTTATCCGGGAGTCTTCACTTATAGACAGAGTGGATGTGAGAAGCTTACAGTTGCAGAGTCACCATGCTGTCACTGTAAAGATCAGTGTCCCTCGCTTAATGAAAGGTTCGTGCACTTCGAAAGTCACAATTTGTGACACAGGTGCATTCTGGTGCTTGCTTTTCAACTTTAAGAAGCAACTAATTTTAAAGATAAAAACTAGTATTTTGAAACATCCTTAGAACTGCAATTCTTTGGCACATGAATCTTTGCAATAGAGCTACTAAATAAAAATGTGTTTGTGTGTGTGTGTGTGTGTGCCGTTTCAATAATGATAAGGTGAAGGGAAGTAACATGAAATTCTATCACAGTACTCCAATAATTAGTATAATACTGAGCCCTCAAACTCGTGCTTTCTTACCTGTCTCTGTAAGCAAAAACAAAATAAGAGTGTGATGTACAGCGGCTTCTGTGGTCACTCCTGATCATGACGAAGCCCAGAGGAAGCCGCCCTTATCATTCAGAACATGTGATATGCACATTAGCAGAGACATGTGTACTCAGCATCCATGTCTATACCTGCGAATCCTTACTGTATTAGTTTCCTGTGCTCCTCAACAAAGCCGTTTTTAGACCCTGTCAACTAAATCCTCTGGGCTCCATGGAGACGTGTGCTAAATAAACACAAAACATTATTTTTACTCTTTTCACGTTATTGTGGAGACTTTTAAGTGGAGGAACATGTATGAAACATTAATAGCCTGCACGCATTGAAAGCCATTTTACACCTTAGTTAGCAGCAATGCACCAAATGGAAAGTCACTGTATAAGGTAATCTCTCATCTAATAGTTCTGGTTCCTCTTCCAGCCATTCTACAGATAAATGTGCCTTCTCATAAAGATCAAACTAATACAAAGACTAAAAGCTGCTGAACTTGGAATCAGTTATAAACATATCACAAGCTAATGAAACACCATTCTGATAGATGCACCAAAGAAAGTTTCACACTAAAAGCCAACCCACTGTTCTCCCAGGAGAGGCAGCAGACTGAACTTGCCATGAAAACGATGCACACTTTTTACCCCTTGGAAGTCAATCAGCTTCACATCACCTCCTGCATGCTTTGCTGTTCAGACCTGAGAGTCTTTTTACACTGGGAGTTACTTTCGCAGCTGAGGTTGATCTTTTCTGGCTTCTAGCAAAGGGTAGTTGCAGCAGCTATGGGTTTGGGTGCTGCCCCAAGGTTTTGAACTCCACTCTTCTTTACCCCTGCATCATTCCTGGGGGAGCTATTTGAATATCAATGGATACTTTGAGTATCAATTTCTCATGCATGAAGTGGGCAATACACTGGCTTCATAGGTTGTTGTGTGTATAAAATTATATATATATATACACATATATATATACAGACAGACATATATAATGAATTTTAGCATGGTATCAGACACTATATATATATATATATATATATATATATATACACACACACATATATATATGAAATAAAAACTGCTACTATTAAATATGTTCTTAATTCAAATACATAGCAAAACTTTAAGCGACATTTCTTAAGCTTATGTCAACCATATTTTATTTGATGTTATTATTATTTGGACATTTCTTCAAGTCGATTTACTCTGAGGTAAATACAACTCAGACAGCAATTTATTCTAGGGTTACTTTTCAATGACTAACACAAGGCAAATTTGTGTTGCTTCTTCATGGCTACCACTCACACAGCTGGGAAGGCTTGTGTCAGGAGGCCTAGGAGATGTGCGTGTGTGTACTTGAATTTCAAAGTGAAAGATAGCGCCACTCATTAAAAGTCACTATCTCACTCCTTTTCAGTTTTTGGCAGAGAAAAATGAGAGCTGTATTTAAAGGTTTCACAGTCCAGTTAAAGTCATTTATATGCTCCAGGGAGCTGTTAATGATTTCATAATATGCTAAGTTTCACCACTTGTAGCAGTAATTACATATATTATACATATATATGCATTTATATGTATTCCATATATTTATTTTAAGAAATCTGACAAGCTCTGATACTAGTAATATTATAAATCATGGCTGAAACGACACTAAAAGCACTCATGCATATTATATTTAACTAAGATAGAAATGTAAGTATTTGAGGATATAAAGTTACACGGAAACTATCCGTCTTAAGTTACTTTATATAGAACACATCCCACGTGTTGCCATTTACCTATAGATTAGTATATTCAGCGTTTATTTACAGACCAGAAAGACCACACTATTTGGCTAAATGTATTCATAAGAGTGATGTAATTATGCTGAAGAAAATTGGAAATGTAATTATTTGCCTTATGATGTTGGAATCACAGAACTTCGATTTTATAATTTGGAGGACACTTTAGAATTATCCACTTTCCTTCTTGTATGATAAAGCAGCTTTTCTACAGTGTTCTACTTGAGATGGTCATCTGATAATAAAAATTGCGAATGATTTTGGGCACTTTACGTGTGCAAAGGCCTGCATTGAACCTATGACCCAGAGTGCCTCCTTAATCCTCATATACATTCCAGGAGGGAGGTGCTATTACCATTCCTACGAGGGTCCATGTGTCTTTCTACAGGGGCCGATTAGTCTAAGCCATGTTCTTTTACAGCACAGTATGGATGACGAAAAGCTTGCTATTGCAGGAGGTAAAGAACCAATCCCTGCTGTTACTGTTCCTAAAATGGATATGCAGTCCCACACCTGATCACTTTCACACCTTCGGCTTGGAACTCTGGCACCGGGAGACAGTTTTAGTAATCTAAACCATCTCCTTACCCCAGGAGGCCTTCAGACACTTAGCAGACAGTCACTGCACTGCACTTGCCTTCTCAAGCAAACTCCTCACTGCTTCCTCATGAGTCCTAACGCACAAGATTTCCAGACCATTTACCATCCCTTAGTCCCGTTTTTGAATGAACTTCAGTTTTACTTTAAATATAGAGTCAAAAACAATCACAGGATCCTCAGTTGGGCTTAATTAGTACAAAGTACATCAGAAACATTAGTCATTTTCTTTCACACTGGGTTGATCACTACATTACTTCTTCGTGGGTAGGGGGCAGAAGTCACACATTACATTTGCATTGTGCTTGCAATCAACTAGAATTCGAAGTATTTTTTTTTTAACATACTAATGGTGGATAAGACTCATGTTGCTTCTCTTACACTTAAGCAGTTAGTGTTTTTGATATCATATTCATTACTTCCAAATTTGTTTTTTGGGGGTAAACTCATTCATCATCCTTTGGCATCCCAGTATGAAGCAAACATTAGAAAGTTAAGTATATTTCCCACTATTTGATACAAATATGAAAACCGTGCTGATCATATCCTCACTCCAAAATTTTATTTGAGGAAACTTACAATGATCCCTGTACAGTTCAAAAATAGATCTAGATATCAGTCATTACAGCTCTCATCCCCTTACCCTTGCCTCTCCCCCAAATTACTACCCATCTATCAATCAATTTCCTTTCAATACCATTGCAAATATTTACTCAGGGCCCATTTTCATTATTTAAAAATAATGATATCAAATGAATTTCTAAAGTTCTTAATAGTGTTTCTGCAGTATTCCTCTTGACTACTGGTCTACCAAACCATCTATAAAAATTTAGATTTATTTTTATTGATAACTCTGTAACTTCTTATTGAACCCTTGTAAAACAAGGATTCAGAATTTTGCTGTATAATTAAGCTAAGTTCTGAAATCGATTACATTTTCCATGTTAATTTTGGACAATGGGATTAGTGTTTTAGAATCCCACAAGACATGAAATTTGAGTCAGAATTTCCATCCAACTACATCTTGGTTCAACTAGGGACGCACGTCTCAATCTAGAGCAGGAATCCGACTTCTCAAGACTTGGTTTCCTCACCTGTAATGGTAACAGCAGTGGTGCATATTCTTTAAGAGTCATTGTGAAGATTAAATGTGATAAAATACTCTGCATGAGAGTCTGGTCAATATATTAGCAAATTGTTCCTTAAAGAAACCTGCTACTTCATTCAGTTTTTCAGTGATGATTTATGTGAATCCAGACACTCTGAGTCATTTGGCTGGCAAAGTCCTCATTTAATATTCCCCTGTCTCCCTTTAGACAAGCAGTTCCTCCAGCATAGTAGCCACACATATTTTATACTTTCATCACTTTCATTAACTGAAAGTTTTCCTTTATTGTGGTAAATTCCTCTGACATGTCCTTTACAATCTAATCTCTTTAGGGCTTTGCTATATTTTCCAAGATCTCCCTTCTTTCTCCTTACTTCAGTCATTTCTTTAGTGACATCACCCATGTCTTCAAAGCCTCTGAGAAGACCCTACTTTCTCTGGCTATGAATCCTATCAATACATATTCTAAAATTATTAACTTCTATTATCACCTCCTGAGTATTAATCTGATCATACCTAGTGCATTTTGGAGAAGAATACTATGAATTTTAAGATAATCTATATTTCCCCTCAATTAATGTTGATACTTCAACCAGGAATCAAGCATGGATCACAATGAAGCCCCAGGTACAAGGCCTTGTTTGAGATCATAGGACTGGACTGATTCCACAGCTATCATTGCTAGGGGGAATCCACTGTCGAGCTGCTTACCAGGTGTTGGACATTGCACATGCTACTTAAACACCCTGTGCCCCATTTCCTTATCCATAAAACAGAAAGCATGGGTCATTTTAAAGATCAATAAATTAATTCTGTGGTCTCTCATAGTATTTAAAGTGGTGCTCTACAGAGAGAAGCTATTACCTAAGATTTCTCATCTTCAGTTGAAGTCATCTCTGAAAATTATTAATGCCTACCCAAATATATGACACCTTCATCCCTTTTCCTGTCTTGCATTTTACTGAAATCTGGGCTTCCGAAAGGATGTCACTGCCTTCCGCTGAGCAGGTTAAATGACATGCTGGGACAGCCACACTTGTACAAGCAGACATTCCCATGCAGGCTCGCGCCCGGATGCGCCGAGATACTCCTCTATCTGTCCTCTGTCTCTTGGACAAACTACATTCTGACCCAGCCTCTGAGTAGACCTAAACAACTTTCTTCTGGAGGGTTATATAGTCAGACATCTAGCCACAGTGAGGTCTTTAAACACAGCATGGTGCCTTCTATTTCTGCCAGCTCCATATTCTCACACTGATGCCTGTATCTAGGAATCTCTTCACTGAGTGTATTTTGTTTTACACGCACACATCAGGTCCTAGTACTCTCAAGTCTCAGGATCTTTTCTTCAGGAAACTTAATTAGATGTCTAAATGCTTTTAAGTAATATTATTCTTTAATATTTTTAAGAAGTGTATCAGGCATATATTTCTCATATTTCTCAGTTCCCAATAACTACCACCCCTCCCCCTTGTCAGAGGCTATCACATAATCAGACCGCTCTATGCGAGCAGTTACTGCGGGACTTACAGAGACAGATTCCCTTGAGCTTCATGGCAGAGAGAAGAGAGCGTCTAAGTCTTCTCACATCACAGGCTTAGCTGAACCTGTGGCAGGAATTCTATTTTTCCTAACTCTATGAAAATGAAGAAAGGTTCTTTTGTTCTTACAAATATAACTGTCCTTTCTTCTTGTTTGGTAACTAAGACTGAAGTGAAGCTTGGAGCCACTGAAATGTTTTCTTTCCTTTTTTCTTTTTTCTTTTTCTTTTTCTTTTTTTTTTTGAGGCAGAGTCTCGATATGTAGTCCAGGCTGGCCTTGAATTTGTGGTGATCCTTCAGCCTCAGCCTCCCGAGTGTTGGAATTACAGGTGTGTACACTATGCCCAGCTTCATGTTTTTCATTTTAAATATGTAACTGTTATGGAAGAAAATATATTTAGGAATCATAAAATGAATTCACAAGTTATTAAATAGTGCTTACTCTTTTCCTGAGTTAATAAACTAGAGTCATAAAACATGAAACACTAATTCACTCAAATTAGTAAAGTAGGCATATAAGTGCTCTTTTGCAAAATGTTTTAATTAATTTGTTAATCAGTCATTTTCAAAACATTTACCCTTGATATAAAAGACAACAAAGTTAAAACATACTAATGTCAGTGAGCTGAAAATAGTATCAATGATTCAAGGGGAAAAAATAGTTTTTATGAAGTAGCAGTGCAATATAGTCTCTAAGAATTTTCTAAATAACCAGTTTATTAAAAATTAATTTTCTGGTATCCTCTGGTATTATTTCCTCCATGAGGAATTTTCTTTCTGTTTCCAGGAGACATTCAGTTATTAGTGTTCAGAGTGGTAACAGATTATGAATCAATAATGAAATACATTTGCTCTTCAGTCTCCCACCCACCTACTCATCCATTTCTCCATCCATGCATCAAGGAAACCCCTTTGAGAGACAGTGGTGACACTGAACAGAGCAAAGGGCAGGCGGCTATGAGACCTCGATTCCCGTTCAGGTTCTGCCTTTAACTTTAGTGTGCTATATTCCTGCTCATAAAAGAAAATTAATATTATCAGTCTCACTGAGGGGTGACTATTACATAAAATAATGGTACACTATTTAGTTATTGAAAAGTCAGTGTTTAAGAATCACAAAAGAGAAATGGTCACTTCAGCTCTTAGAAGGCTAAACAATATTGCTTTGAATTTGGATATTTAATTTAGGAAGTATTTGTTTACTGTCTTATAATTTCTTCCATAGTTAATGCTTGCAAGTACAAGTTTTATGGTTTATTCACAACATAATGAACGTTATGCACTTCTTTTTATATCTCAAACACTTATCAGTTAAATATAGGGTATATTAAGTAAAAACTGGAAAAACAGGATTAATGCTTGACATGTATACTCATGAAAATTTAAATTCTTCAATTCGTTTTTGAAACTTACATGTCTTTGGCTAGTTTCTTAATAGAAGGACCACTGGATCTCTTTTACTTGGATGAGAAAAAAAAACTCTCAGATACGAAAATAAACTGTGCAAAAGATAAATAATTAAAAGGAACAGATTAAAAATAAATATGTCAATGATATTACAGGGTAGCCCTTTTCCCAATGCCTCACTGTTTAACCCTCAAGCACTTTTAAGTCATTTACTTAATGTAAACTCCTATCACACACACACACAAAAAGAACAAAAACAGAACAAAACTTTATTCTCACAGAGACGAAAACCACCTGAGCCTTCGGCTAGCTTTGCATCCACTTACCTATCCCAGTCTGGGGATGAATATACCTAAGACGACAGCCTGACAAATGAGGAGACTCAGGGTGGATTATTTTAGAGTTTGAGGCATTTCCAGATGGAGTCAGCCTTCGTCCTTCCGTCTATAACAGCGGTCTCAATCTACAACAGCAATCCGTCCCCAGGACAAGAACCCACGGAGGGATCATAAGCTACAATTCCCAAGGTTTTGCTGGAAACAAACCGTGGGTGGCCCTCTGATCTGACAAGCAGCAGAGGACTGTCATGGACTTTCAGTTCCCAATGTGGGCCACAAAGGGTCCCTTGCCAGGAAGACCTGGCAGCGAGGGCCATGGTAAACGCTCCTCTCAGTTACTCTGTCACTCCCTGAGACCTCCCTCTGCCCGCCCCGCCCGCCCTTCCTCTGGCACTGAGCAGACCCTCCTGCTCTCTGTTCTCCCAGGGTGCTGCTCTAAGGGGTCCTGAGATGCTCAAAGCCACTGTAGCCCCTCAAGGCCTGACCAGGATGAATCAGTTCAATTGTGGGCCCACATATGGCTAAACTAGCTGTTC
>RJWM01037685.1:0-17235 GCA_004363535.1 Dasyprocta punctata | reverse complement strand
CAGGATAGCAAGCTCTTCATGGCTTGTCTCTCCTCTCAAACTGGACAGATCTGAAGGAAACCTTTAAGAACTTCTAGGTACGAGTCCTGAGAGGCAGTGCTGGGATCCCACGCCTCAGGCATCCTGTTGAGAACCTGCTCGAGTTCTCACAAGAAGTTCACATTCAGGCTTTGGGAACTGTTCTGCGCATGTGTTCTGGGATCTCGTAATTAGCAGGTCACGACTACTTCCCCAGGCAGCTTTGCCTTGCCCTGATCTCCTATCTTAGTACTTCTTACATCAGAGATGTTACATATGCTTCCTTTTATACCGAGTAATGATCTGGGTTTAATGTGCTAAAATTATCTAGCAAGAGATCTTTCAGTGGGACATGGTAGCTACCCAGGAACCTGAAGGAAGATTGCAAATTCGAGATCAGTTTGGGCAATGCAGCAAGAGCCCATACTGAGGGAGATAGACATAGACAGAGATGGGTGGGGTGGGGGAGGAGAAGAAAAAGAAGAAGATGGAAAAAGAGGGAAAGGAGTAGGGAAAGAAGAGGAAAAAGAAGAGAAATAGAAGAAGGAGGAAGAGAAGGGGAGGAAAGGGAAAGGGAGGAGAGAAAAATAGAAAGAGAAAATTGCTTCCCAAGAAACTATCAGATTGCCAGAGACAAGAAACCAGGGGAAACAAGTGTTAGTTTTGGATTTGCTTTTACTATGGGAAAGAACTCCTGGTTCTCATCACCAGGCTTCAGTCATTGCCAACTTGTGAGCAATCTGGCTACCAATATCCCACTCCTTTGTTCCTCCTAACCTATCATTTTCTTTATGTCACCCAGTGTGGCAGCCCATGCCTATAGTCTCAGCTACTAAGCAAGCTGAAGTCGGAGGAGTGCAAGTCCAAAGCCAGCCTGGGCAACTTAGGGGGATCGTGTCTCAAAAATAAGTAAATAAAAATAACCAGGCCTGAAGATGTAGCTCAGCAGTAGAGCACTCCTGAGCTTGACCCTGTAACAATGCACTCAAGAAAGTTACCCACGGGAAACAGAGTTAAGAAACAAGTGAGGGTTATTTGGTTATTTGGAGCTGCAGCAGTCAGTGGTAGCTAATTCCAGTGGTTGAAAGTGCTGACTTTAATCCTTTGTTCTCCTGTCGTTCTATACCCATGTGTGGGTCCACAAGGTCAGAGGGTTGCCATGGATACCATGTCTGACAACATCATCCTTACTCTGGAATGTTACAAGGCCTTCTTACACATCAGACTGACACAGAGGAGGTGGCCATCAGGCAGCTTATCCACCATAAGATAAAACTACTTGCTTCTCTTTCCATAGTTTTATGGTCAATTAGGGGGAAGGAGGCATTTTGGGAGGTTGATCAAAATTCACTGGCTAACGTCTAACTGCTTAGCTAAACATCTAGATGATAATCTACAGGCTCTAAAATAAGTGAAGCTTTTGAGACTAGGGTTTGGAGGGTTTCAAGGAAAAAAAGAGCAAGTAGTGGGTATCTGGGGTTATGAATAACCTCGTAACCCCTAGTACCACCAAAAACAAAACTCCAAAGTCATATACTTTAGTATGGATCTTGAACATTTACTGCACTGTAGAAATACCTAAACTTGGGACAAATCTAATCCAAGGAATAATTATAGTATCTATTATTTGGATCCATACTGGGGAGATGGATGATGGGTTATGATGCTATATCATGGAAGGAGTGACTCAGTTTTTAAAACTATAATAGCACTAACACACACTTATTAAAAATAATTCCTTCATTAAATCATGATTCATAGTTAAAGTGTCCACCCCTCTTACACTGCCTCTGACACACGGAAATGACAGATCACTGTGTCTTAAACTCCTTCCATGATATAGCATCATAACCCATCATTCATCTCCCCAAAATGGATCCAAATAATAGATATTATAATTATTCCTTGGATTAGATTTGTCCCCAAGTTTAGGTATTTCTACAGTGCAATAAATATTCAATAATTTTGACTTTCAAAGATACTGGTGAAAGAAAGAATACTATAAATATTTGAGGAAAAGAAGAACGGGAGGACTGGCACACACCAGACAGTGGGTCTCAACAATGCTCTCCACAATAGCATGTGTAAGAAAATCATCTTATGGCCTCTACATACCCACATTCCACTCCTAGGCTGTTTGTATGGAGAAGGAATTTTTCTGTTTTACTTTCTGTTTTTATTTCTAGCACCTAGAGGAATGCCTAGTGCATAAAAAGAGTTTTAAAAGTATGCATGGAATGAATGAAGGAATAAAGAAAGTTCTTGTTTCTACCCAGAAACTGATGAGTTGAATTTCCATTCTTAAATTAAAATGTTACTATATCAGCATTTTTTTTTCTTTTTTGAGACAGGGTGTCACTATGCAGTTCAGGCTGACCTTGAACTCACTTTGTAGCCCAGGCTGATCTCAAACCTGCAATGATCTTCCTGCCTCAGCCTCTTGAGTGCTGAGATTACAGGCATGTGCCACCATGTCCAGTGTATGTCAGTATTCTTTATGTTTACCTGGTTTCACAAATTTTTTCTGATAAATTAAGCACTTATATAAGTATCCATCATTTGTGTTCAGACGAAGATGTGTTCCACTCAGAAGCTTTTACAATTTTGATCTAAAATGTTCCCCCCAAAAAGTTCCATGTGCGCAGAGGTGGGGTCTGGTTGGAAAGAGAAGGTCACGGGAGCATGACCAGAAATGATGTGTTCATGCCCTAAGCTACTCCTTCTCTGAGCAGCTTTTCTCTACTAAGTTCTTCCACCATACTGTTTACACCTTGGATCCAGCCAACCTTGGACTGCATTCACCGAAACCGTGAGCCAAATAAACTTCTCCTTCTTTTCAGTTGCAAGTGTTGGGTATTTTGTCCCAGCAACAGTGACTAATACAGAAATACATACTATCTACTATCTGAAAGAAAATCCTAATAACCAGTGACCTTCTGGGAACTTCCTTTCAGTGCTAGAGTCCCCAGTGTACATGGGGGTCTTTGGTTGCCCCATGCAAAGGCCCAGAGTGTGACCTGGTGCAATCATCTTTCTGCAAGTGGTGGCTCAGCAATCAAAGTTCTTGCTCCTTCCTGCAAGGTCTTTTGCTCTGTCACCAGATCTACCTACAGGAGCGTGTGGCTGGTGGGCAGAGCTGGGTAATTCAGTTTTCCAAGGTGGCAACTGTACTGTCCTGCACAGCCTTGGCTCAAGAGCTGGACTGAGTGGACTCTGATCTGCAGATGGCAGTGGTGAACTGTTGACGGTGTCAACAAACTTTGGGCAGTGGCACACAAGTCTTTAATGAATCCTATTCATCTTTTTAATCCAGCCTAATAGTCATTATCTCAAACAGCTGCTCAGAGGCAAATCAGTAGCTCTGCCTTTCTAAAAGTCAAATATCTGTAACTTCCAAGATGAAGCGGCTGTACTTCCGTCACATCCAGGTGTTTATCCCTGAGCTGCCAGATCCTGGGTGTTTGTTAGTCTGAAATAAGACAGTGCTAAGTAGGGATGAAGCGGAATAAAAGAAGGCAGTCGTGAGATTTCTGTCACCTCCACCACTCACACCCGCCTTTGCCCTCCTCCCAACTTGTCTTCCTTTCCTTAGGTGGCCTCTCCTCCCCAAAGTGCTTCAAGTTTGGATGTTGCCTAGATACCATCCTGTCCTGATGCAAAACAAGCTGATAAACAAACCCATGCTACGATTTTAATGATAGCCTATCACTGTATTACACACACACATTCTTTTTTTTTTTTTTTTTTTTTTTTTTTTTGGTACTGGAGATCAAACTCATGACCTCACACTTGCCAGGCAGGTGCTTATCCCCAACCCACCCACACACATTTTTAACCAGGAAAATTTATTTCATCCTTCACTTGCACTAAATTTTTAAATTTTCCAGGCTAGGTTTGAACTTGCAATCCTACTCTGAGCTCCCTGCACTGGACTGAATGGTTTTTGTCCTCTCAAGACCCATACGCCAATGCCCCAATCCCAATATGGTGGAATCCGGAAGTTGGGCCTGTGGGTAGTAATTAGGTTGAGATGAAGTCACGAGGATGGAGGCCCCATGAGAGGGGTTAGCTCTTGTAAAAAGATGAAGCGATCCGAGTTGTCTGTGTGTACTGTGTGAGGATCCTCCCAGAAGGCACTCTCTGTATGTGAGGAAGAAGGTCCTCATCAGGAGCCCAGGCGTGCTGCTGCTCTGATCTTAGACGCCTAGCCTCCAGAACGCAGGAAGTAAACGTTGCCTAACTTACCCACCCTGTGGTATCTGGCTATAGCAGCAGGACATGACTGAAGGCCGTTCTCTGTGACTGAGTAAAAGTGCCTTATCATTAACATTAAAATTACAGGGATAGAAAATAAGCATATGAAAAGATGGTCGTCATCCTTAGTCATCAGGAAACAAGTATGAATTGGACATGAACGGACACGTCGAGAAGCGCAGCACTCTGGGAGGCTGGAGCAAGAGCATTAGAGACGAGACCAGCCCGGGCAACTGAGTGACTTGGCAAGACCCTGTCTCAAAATTAAAAATTAAAAATAGCTAAAAATGTACCTCAATATAGAACCACTGGGTTCAATCTCCAGTACCACCAAACAAACCAATGCACAAAGATACAAGTGTGCACTTGTTGGAAGGTCTAAAAAGACTAACCACAGAAGATGTCAAGGATATGGAGCGAGTGAAGTTCTCACATACTGGTTTTGGGAAAATAAAACAGCTTTAGAACACAGATGACAGTTTCCTAAAAAGGTAAACATATAACCACATGGCCCAGCCAAATCTCAAAATAATTATGTCAAGTTAAAGAATTTAGACAAAAAGATATATAGATGTAGATACAGATATAGATACAGACACAGACACAGACACAGACACAGACACAGACACAGATATAGATATAGATATAGATATAGATATAGATATAGATATAGACATAGAGAGTCTGTTTATAGAAAAGTCTAAAGCAAACAGAGCAAACTATAGTGCTTGAAAGTAGATCAGAAGTCTTTAGAGAGCAAGGTGTGGGGAAAAGAGGGAGGGTTACAAAGGAGCACAAGGACACTTTGGAGAGTGACAGATGCTTTCATTATGCTGACTGCATGTGTACAAGGTGTGATAAAAAATACGGTCAATGTTTAAATTTTAAACATATATACAGGAAGAGACAGATGAGCATTAATCCCCTTCCAACACACTTATGCCATCATTCCCACCACTTTCTAGAGCAATCCTGAAAGTCCTCTTTCTTGAATATCTTTGGTTGTGTTGTCATGGCTGCCCCAGTGTCCTGAATCCACTCAAAATATTTCCCTTTCGCAATCATTTTGACTTTGGGGAAGACTCAGAAGTCACACGGTGCCAGATCCAGTGAATAAGGAGGACGAGGACGCGCTGTGATATTTTGAGGAGCTGCCTTTCTGTTTGGCAGCACCCAGCAGCAGCAGTCACTGAGTTTTTGATCATACCTCGAACAGACACTCACAAAGGAGGACTTCCAGAACCGCTTCAGAGAGTGGCAAGCACGATGGGATTAGTGTGTGCCAAATGACAGGGAGGATGCTGAGGGGATTAATGGCAGTGTGTCAATGTACTGCAGTCGTTATTTTTAATATTTAAATCTTCAAAGTACGTAGCAGTCACCTCTTGTGTGTGCTTGTGTGTATGTATCAACACTTTGATGTTACAAATGCGTAGTTTGCTGTGAGTCGATTTAACTGGAAGTCAATTAAGTCCCAACAAACTTAGGGGTAGGGAGCAAACATTAATAATCTTCCTATCCGTGCATGCTGGGTGCTGGCCTGGTACACAGCACACACACAATAGTCCAAGTGGTAGCGGTAGGTAGAGATGGGTGTATAGAAACCTCACAACCCTGTGACCATGGAGATTGACTTTGTTTTGTTGTTTGGTTTTGTTCGTCCTAGGAATCGAACTCAGGACCTTGCACTTGCCAGGCAGGTGCTGTGCCACTGAGCTATATCCCTGACCCCCAGAGATTGACTTTGAACAAGTAAACTTACGTCAGTTTTTCTCCTGGCATGATAATTATGCAGGAACTTGCTGCATGACACTTGCATTGTTCATTTAACATTTACAAAGTGCTTAATAATTAAATATCACAGCAGTTCTGAGTGAAGCCTTAGTACACCCTGTCACTGTCGCCGTTAGATTCAGGCTTCCGCTGCCTCTTGACCCATTCTTCATTCAGAGAAAAAGAAAAAATACAGTCTCTCAATTACGAATAATGGACAAAGGTTGAAAACCAAAGTTTATCTGCTTTATCTCTGATTAAAGAATTGCAGTTGCGGGCTGGGGATTTAGCTCAGTGGTTCAAGCGTTTGCCTGGTAAGCATGAGGTCATGAGTTCAATCCCCGGTTCCAAAAGCAAAACAAAACAAAACAAAAAAACAAAGAATAGTTCTCATGAGCCCCTGCCTAGCATGTGTGAGGCCCTGAGTTTGATTCCTAGGACCACAAAGGAAGGGGACGGTGAAGGAGAGAAGAAAGAGAAGGAAAGAAAGACCATAAACTACTTAAATTCCATTGGAACATTTGACAATAGGGACGGCACTAAATAATTTTGTCATTTCGCAGCACAAAATGAATAACTATAAAATAGACATCTATTTTACCTGGTTTGGAAAATGCATAATTTAAATGAAAATTGTCCGTATGCTGAAATTCACTCTTGACCACTTCTATTTTAAAATTTTACCTGGTTTTGTAAATCCACACTTATTTTCATTCTCAAGTCTAAATATGGAAAAGTAACGCCTTTAATTGAATAGAAAATTTTGCCTACATACTTTTCAGTCAACAGAAAAATGAGCAAGACAGAAAATTGTTTAAAAGAGGAAATAAAAATGACCCTTTTCGTGTGCGGTACTGGAGATCGAAGCAGAACCTTCACGGGGCAGCATCCCCGTCTCTCATAGAGAGAGATTTTTGAGGGGGGCTGGGGCTGGGGGTGCTTGTTTTTTGAGACACGATCTCACTAAATTGTTAAATTTCCCAGGCTAGGTTTGAACTTTCAATCCTCCTGCCTCAGCTTCCCAGAATGCTGGAATTACGTGTATATGCCATTGTACTGGCTACAAATGACTTCTACATGTATCCAAAAATGTTCATTCTGTGAAACTATAACACGATTCATATATTTGTACCCAGCAGTTTAACAAAGGTCAAAAAATGTAACATTTCGCTGCTTTGGCAGGTTTGAGGGGCAAGGGCATTTTTATTTCTTGCTGGTGGGACAGCAAAGTAACAACTTCTGAGGGAGATAATTACTAAGCACCTCTCAACACGAAAAAGCACCTATCCTTTAGCCCGCTAACTCTTCTTCCAGCAGTTCATGCTACAGACACTTCTATGCCTGTGTGAAATAAAAGTACGAAAAGGGCTATTAATGGCAACGTTATAAACCATGACTGACAGCAACCTGAATGTTCTCCATAAACAAATTACAGTGCGGTGTACCCTAAAATTAAATTCAGTAGAAGCTATGGCAGCTTTACATATAATCGAAAAACAATCCCCACACTATATTAAATGCAAACAAAAGCAAAGCCCCGAAGACTGTTATAGGAAGGGTAGGCTATGGGTTCTGCTATAGTACCTTAAAACAACAACTGGGTAAACAAGAAATTCTACCTTTTCTCATAGAGCAGCCCAAAGTAAGTAGCCGGGAGCCATTGTGTTGGACCCCTGTCTTGGTTACTTTTCACTCCTTGCTGAGACAAAACACCTGACACCCAAAATTAGGGAAGGAAAGGTTTATTTATTTTACAGTTCCTGGAGGTTTCAGTCCATAATCAGCTGGCTCCAAGGCAGGGTGGCATGGCACTGGGGCAACACTTCAAGGCAGCAGCCAGCAAATGCAGCCAGAGTAAAAGGAGGGAGAGCAAGCCTCTTTTTCTCCCTTATATTGTACACAGGACACCTCTCCCCCAGGGTGGGTGTAGCACTCACAAATCCCCTTGCCTTCCTTTGCACAGGATGAGGATGTTTACAAAGTAAGAACCCTGGCTCCCCGCTGAGTCTCTGTTAAACTTCCGACCTTCTCAAACTGACACAATGAACAGGTAACTGCTTGTGCTCTACAGCCCAGGATGGAGGATGCCTTACTTAATTAAGCTTCTAGACTTCTCAAGTTGACACAATGCACAAACCATAAGAACCCCAAACTCCTGTGCACTGGGAACTGACCCATGTTCGACAAGTAGACTCGGTCTCCTCCACCCCAGTGAAGGTGGAAGGGGAAAGAAGGAGAGAGCATCTGCCTTGTCGGGGTGGGACACAGAGGATGTGCCCGGCATGGTCACTCGGCCCTTGGTCGCCTCGAGCTTCCAAGGAGCCGTGTAACGTGGTCTGTAACGTGGGCACCCAGGTAGCTGTCAAAACCAGGAATATAGTTCACACAGAAGAAAGGGAGAAAGAAATATAGGAGAGTCCTAGCCCTCTGTGTTGTGTGCGATACTGTGTCATAACTTGGGCTTAAAATAATAAAGAAGATATATATTTAATGCATAAATAACTTCACCTCTGGAATCTATCAGTGATGGCCCCATTGGAGAAAAGGTGTAGCCAGGAGGAATCACTTTCCGTTCATACCTGTCCCACGTCCCTACCGTGTACATGTGTTACTAATTCAAAAGTCAATTTAATTTAAAAGCACTATGTTCAACAAAAGAAAGACCGTGTCAAAACGTCACTCACATTTCACAGCATTACCAATATAGTCCAGTGTGAAAAGTGAAACACAGCCCAGCTGTGGTGGTGCACAGCTGTATTCCCAGCACTCGGAAGGCTGAGGCAGGAGGATCACCACAAGTTCAAGGCCAGCCAGGACTACACAGTGAGTTCAAGGCCAGCCTGAACTGCATGGTGGAACCCTGTCTCAAAAAAAGACAACCAAAACAACAAAAAAGTGAGAACCAAAAGAAAACTATTGCCTTCCTATGTAAATCTTTAAAACCCTGGCAAATAAGTAAAGTAGAGGTCTACCAACAGAATTTCAAAAAGTAATAATAATAATGTGAGTTTGTCAGGGAGCCAGGGAGGAGATTATCAGCTTTTTCATCCAGTTCTCCCGACTATGAGGTGCTGTCTTCCATAAGCATGAGAATGCGTGAACCAGCCCCCAGCACCCAGTCTAGCTGCCCCGCCAAGCAAGAGTTAAGGGATCTAGAAATCACAGAACTTTAGTGTACAGAGCTGCTTCTCAGCCTCTGCCTTTGGGTGTGTTTCCTCTGCCAGAAGGTGTCACAGGGTCACCCCGGGACCCCCCAACCATTCCATACTGCTTCGGGCTCGCTAGCACTCTCCCTGCCGAGTGCTGTTACCACCGAGGCTGGGCTCTGCTCCCCACACCACAGCCAGGCTCTGGTGGGGGAGCGGGGAGGAAAGGAGCCCGCTTGATGATGGTAACTCAGCTGGTCAGTACCACAGCCGGACCCTCGTCCCAGTGACCACTTCCGGGAAATCGGGGGGACGATGAGAGAGCTAATGAGGCTGAGGGAGAGGAGGTGGGGGTGGGACAGAAGGGGACGAGCTGAGTCACCCCTGGCGGCTCCGGGCCACGTCTGTCGGGCAGCCAGCGCTTCTCCTTCCTGTGGTCTGGACATTAATGCGATTACAAATGACTTTGGTCTCCCGGGTGCATCCTGGTAGTCCTTTTAGATAAACACATTGTGCTCCCACAGGTTAAACATTATTCTTCTCTTAATTAGAGAATAGCATGAGCAAATCCTTGGTCTGTACTTGATGCTGTTGAAGCCTACTTTGGATTTCCGGTTCTGAGAAACTAAAGAAAATCTCAGCCCTTTAAAGTGGGTTTTCTTTTCCAAATTACAACGCTGGACAAGGGGAAAAGTGAAGAGTGACTGGATAGACAGCAGTTTTGCAAAATAAAGCTAATCTTCAACAGGGAAGTGTGACCTCTGGTACATTTTCTCCCAAGGGCCCCTAGAAGCACTTCAGTTTGGACTCTCTTGCATTGCCTGGTCACACGTACTTCGTGAAATGAAAAGTAATTGTAGAGGACGAGCCAGGCACGGTGGTACACACCTGTGATCCCAGCACTCGGGAGGCTGAGGCAGGAGGATCACAAGTTCAAGGCTGGTCTGGGCTACATGGCAAATTCAAGGTCAGCCTGAACTATGTAGTGAGACCCTGTCTCAAAACAACAACGATGAGTGGTAATTATAGAAGACAGACTGGGAAAAGTTCAGAACAGATTTACCATGGAGTCACGTCTCCGTCCAAATATCATTCCGCTTACAAACTCTATGACCTTGGGCAAGTTATGTATCATCCGTGAGATGCACTTTCTTCACGTGCTCATAGGACTGCCAAGCTCCTGGTCTTGAAGTGTTTAATTTACTGCGTCAAGGTTTACTCACTGACTGTAACTGCCACTCATATAAACGGATTTCTTCTTAATATTGTTATTTTTATTAATGTAATTTTTTTTTTTTTTTTTTTTTTTGCGGCACCGGGGATTGAACTCGCAATCTCGCGCCTGCCAGGGCAGGTGCTTAAGGCACTGAGCCAAACTCCCAGCCCTGGTTTTTTTGAGGCAGGGACGCACTATGTAGCTCAGGCCGGCCTTGCGCTCGCATTGTAGCCCAAGCCGGCCTCGAACTCACAACGCTCCGCCTACCTCAGCCTCCCGAGTGCTGGGATTAAAGGCATGTGCCACCACGCCCGGCTATTAATGTAATTTTAATGAGACTCAATCCAATATAATATTTAAACTCTGACATAGATTTTTGTTGCTGTTGTTGTTTGCTTGTTTTTGAGTCTTTTTGGTACTGGGGATCGAACTCACAACCTCGCACTTGCCAGGCAGGCGCTGTGCCACTGAGCTATATCTCTGACCCTGTTTGTTTGTTTTTTGAGACAGGGTCTTGCTACGTAGTTCAGGCTGGCCTTGAACTCACAATAATCCTCCTGCCTCGGCCTCTCAAGTACTCAGATCACAGGTGCACACCTGGTTTATGACATAGATTTTTAAAGATTAAACCTTCCACCCTATATTTTCTCACTGGGCCTATAAATGTTCATTAAACGTGCCCATTACTTTATTTTCCCTAAGGTCCACTATCAAGAAAGCAAAGGTAATACATACCCACAATGGCGCAGTGCTAGACCTCAAAGGCCTTTACTTACCTTTCTTCTTTCTGTGTCCAGCACAGACCCGGCCTGTCTGGGGATTCATTACAGGTTTGCTGAATGAATCTAAAGGGCAAAGGGGGTTGACAATCGCATTACAAAAACTACAGCTAGCAAGGAAATTTTAATCTCATGGAGGTAGCATAAAAGAAATAAAAGACAGAAGAGTAACCAGGAAAATCATAAATAAAAATTATACTTTTAAACAGACTGCAGCTGCTGGGTGTGGTGACACACGCCTGTAATCACAGCCCTTAGGAAGCTGAGGCAGGAGAATTGCTGCAAGTTTGAAACCAGCCTGGACAGCATCATGAGTTCAAGTCCACCCCTGAACTACACAGTGAAATCTTGCCTCCAAAACAAGGGGAAAAAAAATGACTGCAAGGTTCAGGACTCAGTCTTAGTCCCCCAAGGCGACCCACGGCAGGATTTCCCTGGTTAATTCAGGTTCCTTCCTTGCAGACCCAGCGCACCCAGAATTCCTCAAGACGACTGCACTCTGTAAACTGGCTTAAGGGAGAGCAAAGAGCAGGAACCCGATCCTGAGGCCAATGATCAGGTTGCGAGAATTCAAAGAATGCCTGAATTATACCTGTTTGAAAAACAGAAAAACACCAGGCTCATGCCTGTCAAGGGGCTCGCACCCTGGAGGGGGACACCTTTTCCTGGGGACGCCACTCCTTCACGGGGAGCATGGGGGCCCCCAGTTTCGGGAAATACTGTGCCTCTTTCTCTTCAGGGCGTGTACTCTGGTTTTCTGGGTGCTTTTATACGTCTGCCTAGTAAATCCTTGCCGTGCCCCTCAGTGATGCACCCTGAAAATGCTTCTCCGTGCTGGGCGTCCTCGAGCCTGCGGCTGACTCTGCAGGAAGTGCGGGCAGCTCGCTTTGAGAACCCCCTCGGGCTCGGTCCGGTGACTCTGTGACATCTGCAGTTTTTACACTTGCGCACGAGGGTCTGTTTCTGAGAGTCAGAGCAGAATCTTCCCAAGTGAAGCTGAAATACCTCCTCGACGGACCCAGCCCGTGGAACAGAACTGCAGCATCAAGATTATTTTCATACATTAATGCCCTGAGCTACCTCTCCAACTCTTTTATATTTTTTATTTTGAGAAAAGATTTCACTAAGTTTGCAAGCTGGACTTGAACTTGTGATCCACCTGCCTCAGCCTCCCACAGTGCCACATAATTACGCTGTCTTTTCCTTCTCTGTTCCAATTCAACAGGTAGACGAGAAAACACCTGAATTAATATGCGAGAGGGAAAAACACCAGGCCTGAGCTTTTTTGTTTTTTTCTCAAGTAGAAGAAAGTGAAATATAAAGCAGTGTAAGAGCAGTCGCCAAGTCAGAAGTCTAATCTCCAGCACGGCGCAGTATGTCTGGGAGACCCATGCTTTTCAAAACACAGTCGTCTGCAGGATCTGACGACTCGCGATGGAACGAATTTAAATTTATTTTGTGAGCCGAAAGTCAACACCAGATCAAATGCATTGACAGAAGAAAGAAATGAAGCAATTCTTTCTTCAAATAATCTTTAATGATAGCTGGGCGTGGTGGCACATGCCCGTAATCCCAGCACTCGGGAGGCTGAGGCAGAAGGATCATTGCGAGTTTGAGACCAGCTTGGACTACAAATTGAGCTCAAGGTCAGCCTGAACTGCATAGCGAGACCCTGTCTCAAAAAGACAAAATAATAATAATAATAATAATAATAATAATAATCTTTAATGTCTTTCTTTAAAAAGCCACTTATTTTTATTGCACTTATTTCTAAGTGTGTAGTTGTAAGAGGAAGCAAATGGAATTAGGGCGTCTTTTGTTGTGGAAACGGAAATTCTCTTTTTTAAACCACCCATGTTTGGATAATTCATGTTTCCTTATTTTAAATAATGACAGTTCGGTCCCTCCTCGGTGACACCACATTATATCCGTCATATTTTGTTATTTCTCTCAACACTGTCCTGACAGAGGCCTGACGAAGCGTTCGTGTTCCCTTTTGGGTTTTTTGAAACGTATTGCACTGTTTTTCTTTCCACCTGAGTCATTACGTGATCCGATGATTCTCACCTTACAAACATACTACCGAGATTTCATTTCTGTACAAAAGAAATTTATAGTTGCAGGCTGTGTGCTGACTCCTCAGAAGAATCAGGTCACTGAAGACGACCCTGTTGTTAAAAGGATGTCTTCATTAAAAAAAAAAAAAAATTCCAGATTTCATTATTGCGTTTTGAGCTTCTCCTCACACAGCAGACCAGGCGGTTCTGGATGTAAAATTTGAAAAGAATGGGTCATCTTACCCACTTCATCTGTCAGACTTCACTGGAAAACTAAAAGGGAACACACGAGGACACTGCAGAGAGTAGATTTTTTTCTCTTTAATTTTATTATTTTATTATTTTATTTCTGAGACAGGGTCTCACGATGCAGTTCAGGGGTGACCTGTGTCTGTCCGGTCAGGCGGCTTGGACCACGGAGGGTGCAACCGATCAACTCGCTTTTATCCGTCTTTTCGCCAATGAAATTCATACACGGTCGAGTTAGCTGTTGGAATTTGAATCCTGGCTCCCCGAACAGGAATATTAATTCATAGCGTTCGTGCCCATGAAAAATCACTGCAAAACTCAGCCAACGTATTTGGTTCATTATACTCAAAAGAAAGGTCTCTGTATTCGTGAATTTCTTTACAACATTTCACACAGAGGGTGCAAAACATCCTCACGCGTCTTGTTTGGGGGCCACGGCAGCCCCCGTGTTTCCAGACAGTCTCGCAGGTACCGCGCGGGACTCAAAACAGAGAGCCCGTCAATGACGGCCCGGTGGTAATTGAGTGAATTGCAGATCGACTTCGTAAACCCTAGTCCTCCGGATGGCGCCTCAGGTGGAAACGAAGGACGCTGAGGACAGCAGGGAGGGTTCGATTTTTGGTCACACCCCAGGCCGGATGTTGCTGCCAAGATGGTTGCTAGGTGACAGCGGAGCGAATGAGGAGAAGCTGCACGGGGCTGGAGGGCTGCATCCAATCAGCCCGAGAGCTGGGGAGGGAGGCGGAGCGTCCCCAGGGACACGCACAGGATCACGCTCGCTGGTGCGGGGAACAGGGAAGTCCCGCCCTCTCCTCCTCCCCTCCCTTCCCCCTCCCCCGCCCCAGTCCCTTCCCCTCCCCCCACTCCTCTCAGCTCACTGCCTTCAGATCTAAGACTGCAACTCTTGAGTGAATCCCCAGTCTACCACTCTGCCCCTTGGTTTTCAGGTTTGTCAGCTCTAACTCTCTCTCCCTCTCTCTCTCTCTCTCACACACACACCTAATACAAAGGCAGTTACTCATCACTCCCGGAAGCCCTGAGACACAGAATATACACACAATGGCCAGACTATTCATAATAGCTAAATCTTGCAAGCAACCTATGTGACCATCGGCAGATGGATGGATAAATAAAACACGGTATTGACACACCACGGAGTACTACTCTGCCATGCAAAAGGACACACAAGTCTTTCACAGGAAAATGGATGTAACCTGAGCCCATGTCAAGTGAAGTAAATCCGACACAGCTTAAATGCTGCATTGTGTGTGTGTGTGTGTGTGTGTGTGTGTGGCATAGTTTTTCTTATACAAGAACCCTAAAGTACAAATAAAGAGCAAAAGAAAAAGATACATGGGAAGCAGGGTGATAGATCTTTTGCATAGAGAAAGGGAATAAAAGAAGAAGGGGGAGGGGAGGGCAAGGGGATGACACAAGCATTGAGATGCGTTGTCTGCATGGACCACCGCCCCACAAGGAATGCGATCCTTGTGTACTACAGACACAAACTCATAAAAATTAAAATTAAAAAATAACCATGTCAGCTGGGCGTGGTGGCGCACGCCTTTAATCCCAGCACTCGGGAGGCTGAGGTAGGCGGAGCGTTGTGAGTTCAAGGCCGGCTTGGGCTACAACGCGAGCCCAAGGCCGGCCTGAGCTACAGAGTGTGACCCTGCCTCAAAAAACCAGGGCTGGGAGTTTGGCTCAGTGGCTTAAGCGCCTGCCCTGGTAGGTGCGAGGTTGTGAGTTCAATCCCCGGTGCCGCAAAAAAAAAAAATAACCATGTCAACCAACTTGGACCCACCTGTGCGGAAAATCTATGCCATTATCTACAACAACCCAGAAAGTCGGCCTGCTGTAAGTCCGGGTTCAAGAGGCCAGAGGGCGCCTCTAGTGAAGGCTAAGCAGTAACTCACACAGCAGAGGGTCCTGAGCGGCCAGGACTTGGTTAACAACTGCTGGCTTCTCTGACTTCCGGCCCTGTTTCCCACATAAGCACAGCCACGGCCTAGGAATCCAAATGCGCTCTTGCCTGAGCCCGGGGCCCACCGCACGCACCGCCTCCAGCCACCGGAGAGCTTCCCCGCTCCTTGGCTCGCCTGGAGTTTCCGCCCAAGCACAAGTGGCAGCGGCCGACCTGAAGCTCTAAATAAAAACACTTTCTCGTGTGATTGGTCTTTGTTTATTTCCACAGCCCTGAGGTCCTGGATGGCAAGAAATGAGGCCCGCCAGCTTCCACGGTGACATTCAACCTGCCTTACAATGTGGCCACCGATAGAGACCAAATTCCCAGCCCTACGCATATCCTCGTTTGTAAGGCAGGCAACACACAACAATGTGTGTTCTCTTGTATTCTCCTCCTACCCGGCGCTATTATTCTCCAGGTTTCAGGGTTGTTTGTCCTCAAATAAAAACTAATAGCAACAGCAAGAAGCAATATATACTATGGGATGGAAGTCCTTTCATAAAAAATGATTTTTGAAAAGTCAGTCCAACCCAGGTGTGGTGAAGCACATCTGTAATCCCAGCACTCAGGAAGCTGAGGCAGGAGGATCACAGTAAGTGTCAGAGCAGCCTGGGCTACACAGCAAGACCCTGTCTCAAGAAAGGAAGGAAAGAAGGAAGGAAAAAGAGAGAGGGAGGGAGAAAAAGGAAGGAAGGAAGGAAGGAAAGAAGGAAGGAAGGAAGGGAGAGAGAGAAAAAAGAAAGAAAGGAAGGAAGAAAGAAAGGAAGAGAGAGAAAAGAAAGAAAGAAAGAAAGGAAGAAAGGAAGGAAGAAAGGAAGGAAGGAGGGAAGGAAGAAAGAAAGAAAGACTGGCTCAGTCCAAAAATCTGTTTGATTCATGGTTTAGGGACAACTTGCTAACTACACAGTTAACTACAAAACAATCTTTTTTTTTAAACATAGCTCCCTTCAGTTTAATAAATTTACCATTTTAGACGAAAATATAAAACATATAAAAGTGACCTTTAATTTACCATGCATAGAATTTTAATGAATCTGCAGCCCTAAGGTTTGAGAATGATAGTCACCCCATCAAGTTTATAGAAATTAATATTAGAGGCTAAGACCTCTACAGGCAGCTTCTGGGAATGAGAATAACCTAGAAATATGAGTTGATGTCACGTAATATAGGGATATCACAATGAAGTTGATCATTACATTTATTTTTTAAAAAACAATAGGCAATAACTTTAACTCAGCAGAAATTCACAACGGACTTTTCAAGTATTTGATTCATGACATATGGTAATCAAACGTAAACCTATTCTTCAACAGTATGCAAAAATCAGGCCTGATTTAAGAAATACCATTTAATAATTTAACTTCTTTACAAAGCATCAAAAACAAATCACCGGGGCTGGGGATTTAGCTCAGTGGCATAAGTGCCTGCTTGGCAGGTGCAAGGTTATGAGTTCAATCTCTGGTACCAAAAAAAAAAAAAAAAAAAAAAAATCACCATTATATTGTAAACATGATCAAAGTCAGTCTTGGGCTATGAAAAAAAAAAAAAGACCCCAAGTCCCCAAAGCAGCATAAATTTCACCTCTTTCTGAAGCAAATATGTAGCAAACTATATTCATAGACTCAATCTCTGGGTTACAAAGAGATGTACAGGAAACCGTTTCTAATAGGGAACAATCCCTACAAGGTTACAGCCGAAGAAGGCAATGAGGTGCCTTAAAATTTTCACTTGAAAATTCTTCAAAGTCTCATTCGCGGTCCATTCAGTTATCAGAAGA
>RJWM01037684.1:0-17258 GCA_004363535.1 Dasyprocta punctata | reverse complement strand
GAGAAGGGAGGGACTTAGAGAAAGAAGAGAGAGGGCAGCGGGGTGGGGGAAGGAAGGAGGGGAGTGAGGGGAAGGAAGGAGGGAAGAGACTGATCGAATCTGGCTTGCCTGCCAGTCGTGTATGGAAGTATGTTTAGCCATATCTTTACACGGGACATTACTGTCTTTCCAACGAGTGTGTTTTGTTTTTTTTGTTTTTTTTGGTTTTTTTGCAGCGCTGGGACGGGGGGGGGGGGGCGGTCTGGAAATTGAATGTGGGGCCTCATACTTGCCAGGCAGGCACAGAGCTACATCCCGGCCCTACTGTCCTTTCAACTCCTGACCCTTTGCTAGGGACTATATGAGTTCTTGTTGTATAGATGTCACTCCTCCATTTCCTTGGAACATTTTCCCATTTCCTTCTTTGTGTCTGCCTACCTTCTCTTATTGATCTTGAAGGAGAAATCAGATCCAGGGCCTCCAGGAGAATGTGCGCAAGCTTCCGAAGCTGCCCAACCTGTCTCCACTCGCCATCAAGCACCTGTGGATCCGCACAGCCTTGTTTGAAAAGGTCTTGGACAAAATTGTGCATTACCTGGTGGAAAATAGCAGGTGAGAAACTGCACAGCTAGTGCTCTCTACCTCCACCTGCTGGCAGTTCTTAGAATTGCACCCTCTTGCACATAGCAACTTTCTTGTTATCCTGGAAGGACAAGCTCTTAAATTTGAAAGTGATTATATATGAGCCTCTTGGATGTTTGATTCTGAACTAGGATGGCTCAGAAATTTTGGGAGATTCAACTAGTTACTAGTAGTGCACAAGATTCAGAGTAAGGGTCGGGTGTAAGGATCTTGGGTTTCTTTCTCCCTTCACCTATGGATTGTCCCATTTGATAAACATGTGACCCTAGGAGAACTACTTAGCCTCTTGCACCTTGTTGTCTCTTTTGATAAATGGCATGGGGATCACTGCCACTCCTGAGAAGTGATAAGGAAATTTGGTATAAAGTATTTTGAAAATTCAGTGATGCTTTTCACATCTTCTGTCCTAGTTCGATTGATCAGATATAAACATTTTATAGAACACATTTCTTGGGCCAGCATCCATCCATTCACCTGATAAGTATTTAATGAATGCTTACTATGTGCCAGAGACTAACACAGATGTTGAGGATACAGTAGTACCTCCTGTCATATTTCAAGAGCAATGGGGAGCCACTGGCTATACTGTAATGTGAGACTTTTCATGGCCAACATGCCTTCCCAGCCAGAGAGAGAAAAATCTGAAGGAGCTGGTGTTGTAGCCCAGTAGTAAAAAGGGTTTCACTTTCTAAGTTCAACACCCAACCTTGAGAAAAAAGAGAGAAAAAGACAAAAGAAATCTCAGTTTCTGTCTTTCATTATATGAAAGTACTTCTTTAACCACACATTCATGAAAGCAAGTTTTACTGTTATGTTTTAATTCTTTACCCCTTTACTAAGATAATTTGTATAATAATATGTGTTGGATATGGTGGTGGTTTGTTGTTGTTTTGTTTTTTCACTACTGGGGTTTGGATCCAGAGCCTTCACAGTAAGCTGTATTTCCAACTCTTTAAAAAATTTTTTTGAGGCAGGATCTCAACTAAATTGCCAGGCTAAGCTTGAACTTGTGATCATTCTACTTCAGCCTCCCAGAGTGGTGGGATTCAAGGTCTGCACCATCCCAACCAGCCTGTGTGGGTGCTTAATCCCCTCTGTGTCCAGGGGAAGCGCATCCCAGAAGAAGTAGCATTCCAGGGGCCTGATGCAGGCGAGGAAGGGGTGGGAAAAGGGTGCTCCTGACAGAAGCAACAGCAAGCACGGAGGCCTGCAAGAGGGAGAGAGGCTGAAAGAAACTCAAACTCTTAAATCTCTACTGAACGTCTTTTCCTTCTAGTAAGTTGTAATGCGTCTGTGCCCCAGCTGTGAACTGTCCTGGGCTGCTTAGGTCATTGCATTGGATCTGTGACCCCGTGTTGTTCTGCTGAATAAGTCAGTCAAAAGGAATTATAAATTTATTTGAGGAGTAATGTCAGCCTATTTCTTTCATTAAGTTTTGAATTTTAGATTTCCGTAAAAGTTGCAAAATTAGTATAGAGAGTACTAATCAGCTAACCCCAGTGATTACATTGGTACAGTTGTCAAAACCAGAACATTAGTGGGGCTTTTTGTTGTTTTTTTGCTTTGTTTTTGTTTCTTGGTCATTTTTGAAGCAGTGTTTCACTATATGGTTCGGCCTGGCTTTGAACTCATTTTGTAGCCCAGGTTGGCCTTGAACTCACAGTGATCCTCTTGCCTCAGCCTCCCAAGTGCTGGGATTACAGGTGTATGCCGCCATGTCAAGCTCAGAACTTTGATCTTGGTATAGAGCTACTAACAGCCTTTACTTGCAGTTCACTACTTTGTATGTGAACTCTGTTTGTTTGTTTGTTTGTTTGGCATATAGTTCAATGAGATTTTTAACTCACAAATAATTTTGTGTGCCCAGTACCACAACCAGGATACAGAATTGTTCCAGAGAAATCCCACCTAAACTCCCTTCAGTTGCTTTTAATAGTCACATCTTTTCCCAATCCTGCCTGCCATTTTATAGGGCAGCATTTCCAAGGCGTATGATCACTGTGCTGATTTTTGGAATGGAATTCAAGTGGCAGCAAAGTGGCAAGTGTCTCAAGTATTGTGTTCAGATTTGACCTCCAAATGTAGAATCTTGATAATAAGCAAGTCCAAGGCATGTCAGCTCTGCCTCATCCAGTATTCTGGCTGATAGAAGATTTCTTTGGGGTAAGATTGCAATGACATTGGTACCGCTTAGTGAGGACTTACTGGTGTTGGGCCCTGTGCTCTACAGATGGCTCATTCATTGTTCAATCTTTTCAACAACCAGGCAGATGAGTTTTGTCATTCTTCTCATTTTACGTCTAAGGACACTGAATCTCAGAGAGGGAATTGACTTACTAGGGGCACACAGAAAGGTGGAGAGTGGCTGAGCTGGGCTCCTGCCCAGTCTGTCTGACTCTAGGTCCTGTGTCCTTCATCCCCTGATGTATGATAGCATGAGTTAAGCTATCATACAGCAGGGGGGTAGTCTGAGACCACTTCTGACTTCTGCGTGACCTCTAGCAAGCCCGTTTACTTCTCTGGGCCTCAGATTGTAGGGAGATCAAAGCAAGATCCTTTCTAATGTGAAATTCTTTCAGTTTCTAGGTTACACAGGTTTTTAAGGAATTAGAAAACATTACACCAAAACTCATACACAGAATCATTGCATTGATGACATCACATAATGTTCTGCAGAGCCATATTTCAGGGCACCCTTTTGAGCATCTCAAGCTAGTGTTATTAGCCTTAGTTACCAGGCAGGACAACCTATTAGCACAGCCTTTGAGTACACATTGCAGTTAAACAGCATTTTATTGCCTCAGGAATAACAGAGCCAACTTAATCTGCACCACTAAGGCACTTGTCATCTCAACAGAAGTAGATCAAGTCTGCCAGATCTCAGCAACCTTCTGATTATTATTCTTATTACTCTCAGAAAGGTTCTGTCATGATCCCATTTTAACAGCTACACACCAAGCACCATTTTAAATGCCTTTCTGTTGTGTAGCTCAGAAGTCTTTCTCACAGCTCTACAAGACACATTTTGTAGCTAGTGCACCTGAGCATCCATCATTCCTGGATGATATGGAGGGACTCGACCTAGTCTTTTGTATCCTCTAGTGGTCTCCATCCAAACCTGGATGTTCTTTGCTCTCTCACTAGTAAATACTATGAGAAGGAAGCGCTCCTGATGGACCCTGTGGACGGCCCCATTCTCGCATCTCTCTTGGGTATGTGGTCCAGTGCTCGGAGCTCCGTCTGAACCTCTGGTCTCAGGTTTCAGGCACCTCCTGAGCGCCCCTCTCACTCCTCTCCAGCCTCACCCATCAAAACTTACCTGTTCATTTTCTCTTGCTCCCAGAACCTCCTTCAGGTCTCTTTGCAGGACTCTAAGACATCCTAACTGATCAGAGGGGAGGGGTAATGGAATGTGTGATCCATCCCATAGTAGATAGGAGGTTGGACTTTTGGGGGCTTGAGGTCCCCAGCCCCATGTGCTCCACAGTGGGGCCTTGTGCCCTGGAATACACCAAGATGAAGACTGCAGACCACTTCTGGACTGACCCCTCAGCTGACGAGCTGGTCCAGAGGCACCGCATCCACAGCTCACATCTGCGGCAGGACTCACCCACCAAGCGGCCAGCCCTCTGTGTGAGTCAAAGGGGGTTGTGGGGCCATGGGAGGGACCTGGGAACAAGGAACAGGCTAGGAGCCCTGAAAGTCACTCCAAGGCCATCCTTTTATCTCCTATCACACTGCCAGATCCAGAAGAGGCATTCAAGTGGCAGCATGGATGACCGGCCATCCCTCTCGGCACGTGACTATGTGGAGTCCCTGCACCAGAACTCTCGAGCCACCCTGCTCTATGGCAAGAATAATGTTCTAGTTCAACCGGTGAGAGTTCATGGTGGGCCTGGATCTGCCTCTGCGGGTTTTAGTTCCATGTTCTAGAGGAAGAGTTTCCTTCTGGCCCCAGGTTGCTCATTCCTTCATATATCCATCTACTCACCCCGTTTGTTTGTCCATCCATCTTCCAGTAACTCCATCCATCCATCCATCTATCCATCCATCCATCCATCCAGTCAGTCTCTGGTCTCTTAACCAGCCAGTCAGCTCTCTTCCAATCCTCTATATACACCCATTCTCCTGTTCGTTGCATCCACTCCTCGTTGGCTCATGCTTCTGTTTATATCCATCTACCTATCTTGACACCTATTCATGTATCCATCCAATTATCACTTATTTTCTAATCCATCTCTCCACGTTATTTCTTCAAGCTAAGAAGTCATGAATTTAAGATGCACCATCTTTTATATAACCACCGAGGAATTAAAAATGCCATTTAAATTATGTACAGAATTTTTTCACTAGCACATTTTCACCTAAGCCTTTTCTTGATTTATTTAGACATAGGGGGCTTTTTTGTCTTTGCATGACACATCACTATTTTAAGTACACATCAGCGAAAATATAATTTGAAGTGCTTTTGTTAAGGTATTCCTAAAGTGTCTCCACACTTAAGAGTTCAATCTTCTGAGCCGGGCGTGGTGGCACACGCCTTTAATCCCAGCACTCAGGAGGCTGAGATAGGAGGAGCTTTGTGAGTTCGAGGCCCGCTTGGGCTACAATGCAAGCTCAAGGCTGGCCTGAGCTACATGGTGTGACCCTGCCTCAAAAAACTAGGGCTGGGAGTTTGGCTCAGTGGCATAAGCGCCTGTCTGGCAGGTGTGAAGCTGTGAGTTCAGTCCCTGGTGCTGCCAAAAAAAAAAAAACAGAGTTGCAATCTTTTGTATCTCTCTTTGATTTAGAGTCATTGAGGGCCTAATTTTTTCACATACAGTACTGTTTTCTGTTGCAGCAAGAGAAGAGATCAATAAATTATAGCTGTGGGTTAGATGTGGCCCTCCACCTGTTTCTTGATACATATATGACCATTTGTTTATGCATTGTGTATGACTGTTTGCAAGTTATGGTGGCAGTTGAGTGGCTGCAGCTGAGGCTGCATGGCTCATAAAGCCAGAAATACTCTTGTCTGTTCCTTTACATTAAAAGTTTGTTTTCCCCGACCCAAAAAAGCAGGAAGTGTAGCATTTATTGTAAGATTGTCCACTGTCATCTCTGAGACTACCAGGTCTGAATGCCTATCAAGCAGTGGGTTGCTGCTTTGCGGGGAACTCTGGAGTTGTGGGGACCCTTGCAGGGATGAATAATGTACCTGTGTCACCAGCATCACATTAGCACTGCACTGCTCTGTGTCCAGCTTATATCACAATAACTTTTCAATTCAGAGCTGAGTCATGGGCTAATCCTTTGAAAGACATGTAGAATAACATCTCTTCTCCAAATGTAAAATAACTACACCAAAATTCATTTGAAGCAACAACAGTGTGGACAGCTATCACCAAGTGTGTATGAGATCATACTGCGCAATTACATCAGAGTTGTGAGATGTTACTGATTATAATAGAATTTGTGTGGTAGGATTTATGGAATACTCTGCTCCCTCATGTGTGGGTATAAGCACATGTGGTTCACTGTGACAGTGTGTGTGGTGACTGAGCCATGCTCAGTGTACTCTTCATCCTCAGTAACTGTTGGTTTCTACTTTCTTATTTCTGGCGTGGAGGAACTTCTTTGGTGGAGGAACTGTTTTCTTCACATATGAGGGATGTTGACATTGCCCTCCCTACCCAGTTGTTTTAGGATAAAATAAAGCAAGTGAGGAGTTCTTTTGGCACATTCTGGGAAGGCAGAGGCTCTGAATACTAGACAGGAGTGCGGTGAGGGTGCTTGGGAAACAGGTTTCAGGGTACTGTCTGTGGGATGGACCACAGAACTCACCTGCCATCTCTTCCTCCATAAGATTGGCCAACATAAATGTCTTTTTTTAAAAAGGATGACATTAAAAGAGACATAGCCTACTTCCTGGTTCTAAAGGAACAGTAGAACAAGGCCCCTTGACCTCAAAAGGGAGGTGTCAGTGTGACACTGTGGGGGTGGGTGGCTTTGTAAACTGGACCCTGTACCCCATCCTGGAAGCCTTTGCAGATGGCTTTCCTTAGCATAGCCACTTGGAAGGAGACAGGATCTTCCATATGGCCACCGCCTTGAATAACTCAACCTCTTAGTTCCAGTTATGCATCCTTGAGTCAGCAGGCCAGGGCCTATGTCCACTGGGACTCCAGTGCCATGACCAGGCCTGAGTGGTCCTTTCTCTTCAGAGGGACGACATGGAGGCTGTGCCAGGGTACCTGTCCCTGCACCAGACAGCTGACATCATGACCTTGAAGTGGACACCCAATCAGCTGATGAATGGGTCTGTGGGGGACCTGGACTATGAGAAGAGGTAGGGCACTGGGTTCATTGTCTGTCTCCAGTCCCTCTACTCTCCTTAGCACAGGGAAGTTCCCTTGGGGAGAGTTTTCCCTGCCCCCAGGCCACTCTGCCTGGTTATTACAGGGTTATCTCGCCCAGCCTTCATGGCCTCTAGAGTGAGTGAGAGACTCAGGAGCATCTACAGATCAATTGGAAGAGTCTTAGGGTGTGGAAGTTAGGTAGCACCCTGGCCAAGGCAGCATGCAGAAAAAGAAATCTGTACAAAGATCCAGTAAGCCTGCAAATGGCAAGATACTGCCCAGCCTCTGGCTAGTCTCACATCACTCAACTAAAGGAGAAGGGGATTTCTTAGCAAGTATGTGGTCCCCAAGGCTGTGTCTTCCCTGACACCCATGTTGTGTAAGACCCAGCAAAAATTTAGGAGCCACACTAGGAGGAAACACTGGGCCAGAGCTCCCTCCTGCAGACAGGACACAGGTATCTGTCACCCAGCGCTCATGGCCATCCACATATCCCCTAATCCCTGCATATTATTTGGAAGGAACATCTGCAAATATTTTAATTCATATCTCTAAAAATAGGAATTCTTTCAAAGACACAACCACAAGACAATTATGTTCTATGAAATATCAATCCTGTGATTCACATTAGGCCTTGGAGTGATCACTAGTGTTCTCAAAGCTGGGTGGAGGAAAGCTTGGGTGAGGTCTTCTGGCTTCCTGAATTCCTCTCACAAGGCAGGTGAGTTTCCTGCAAGCCACACCCTTCCACCCCTTCTAGTGTCTACTGGGACTACGCCATGACCATCCGCCTGGAAGAGATTGTCTACCTGCACTGCCACCAACAAGGTAGGAACTATGGGAACAGCAGGGGCCTGGCCGGCTGTTCTTAGATTCTTTGCCTGGCTCTACCCCCTGAACAGTCATTAACAACATGAGACAGTGTGGCACGTGACCCGTATCACCTGTGCAACCTCAAACAAATGCCTGCCTCTCTGGGCTGGGTGTCTCCTTCTGTGAAACGAGGATGCCTGTTATTTAATCATTGTAACAACCTAGGGATGGGGTGACATCATTCCCATGCTAGAGGTGAAGAAGCAGCTGAACACAAAGTCAACACAGCCTGTAAGCTCCAGAATCTGGACTTGAACCTAGGTCTTTATGTCTCCAAAGTCAGTGCTCTGCAGATCAGGGATCAATAACCAACATTCCTTTAAAGCCAGGTGCAGTCAGAACAAGGAGGGAGACATCTTGCTTTAGAAAACAAGGAGTCTATGGCTCACTAACACTTGAAACCCAGTAATTATGGGACAACCCTGGTTTCAGATTCAGCTCTGCTCATACTTGTTCTGTGGTCTTGTAGAAGTCCTGTTTGGTTTCATTATTTGTAAAGTAAGCAATAATAAAACTTCTACAGGTATTGTGACTATTACAAGACAGTACTTGCAACATGTTGTGCTTGCATACAGCAAGTGCTTACCATATTAACCAGAGTCAACTATAGCCCTGAGAAAGGAGGTATCTTATATCTGAAAGTCTCCAAACAAAATTAAGCAGACTTGCAGAGGATTCCTGAGTAACATCAGGTGTTTGGGGGCATCTTTTTTCCTTAGGTAACATTCTTGACCTTGTCCTGTAGTTTCCCAGACAGTGGTGGCTGGTTGCCTGAGACCACTCCCAGATCCTGAGAGCAGGATCCCTTTGTGTTGGCACCCCTGGGGGCATGTGTTTTCAGAGTGGGGGCCTCTCATCATGCCTTGTAGTGACTTCCCCCTGGTCTTCTCTGGCCTCTTCTGGTGGCAGTGGACAGCGGTGGGACAGTGGTGCTGGTCAGCCAGGACGGCATCCAAAGGCCACCCTTCCGCTTTCCTAAGGGCGGTCACCTCCTCCAGTTCCTCTCATGCCTGGAGAATGGGCTGCTCCCTCATGGTCAGCTCGACCCACCACTCTGGTCCCAGCGGGGCAAGGTGAGTGGTCGGAAAGCTCAGAAGGACTGCCATGGGGAGAGGTCCTCCTTGCCTCAGGACCTAAGGTGTGGTCTCAGGCACTGCCACAGAGACCCTTGGGCTGGGCAGGCTGTGGGAACGGGTATTCCCCTAGGTCCGCTAGGAGTCTTGCATTGAGACCAGCTCTTTTAGGGCAAAGTGTTTCCCAAACTGCGCAAACGAAGCCCCCAAGGTTCTTCTGAGTCCACGTCTTCAGACAAGGAGGATGATGAGGCCACAGATTACGTGTTCCGGATCATCTATCCTGGCATGCAGTCTGAATTTGGTAAGCTGCCCTGTTGCCACACCCTGGGCCCACCTGCTCACTGAGCCTGAAAACTATTCCCAGTGCTTGGGAATGACAGGGCCCCTGAAATCAGGAAGTAAGTATCTTGGCAACCTTAGCTTCCCTCAAAATGAGGACAAATAATCATTCTATACTTGGCTAATTAAAAAATGCTGAGCAACAGGTGACATAGGGCAGTGTCGGTGGCATAGGTTCTGGAATCCTGGCTGAACTTTTAACAAGTTATTTGGTGCCTCTGTTTCTTTATCTGTAAAATGGGGATGTTTTTAGCTCCTATTTCTTTAGATTTCCATGAGGGTTAAAGAAAGCAAGACATTTGGCACACGGTGCTGGAGTGTTCGTTGTTACTATATGCTTCTTGTCAATAGCTGAGTTTGGTCTGGGTGTGGTGCAGGCTTGTCAGGCAAGTCTGTGCCTCTCAGGTTAGCCTGTGTTGTGACCTATGATGTTCCTTCATGGTCAGTTGGCAGCAAAGCTTTGTGTTCTGCATCACCTAAGTGTGAGAGTTCTCACATTCATCTCTGCCTGGTACCAGCCCTGGAGCCCTGCCAGCCTCTGTGGTGCCAGTGTGAGAGCATGGTACTCAGGCACCATACAAGGCTGTTCCAGCCTGTGCTGAGCGGGTGCCATTAGTGAGGATGAAATCTCCACTGGCTTTTCCTGTTCATAAGAACCAGGCCTTCTTACCCTCACCAAGACTGATATGCCTTACGGGCCAATCACAGAAGAAGCCAGGTCCCTGTATCTGCCTTTGCAGGAACCTCCCCCGTCACCCAGATCTCAGTCAACAAATAATTTCTCCTGAGAGCCAACTGGGTGCCAGACAGATCTAGGGACTCTTTATGTTGCCCTGTTTTGGCTTGGCATGGCCAGAAGAGCAGATGCCATTCTGCCCACACACAGCACTTGGCATTTCCCATACTGTTCACCTGCCAGCTGCCTCCCTCAGTGTTTCTTTGCCTCAGGGTCTCTTTGGCCAAGAGGGTCCTTTCTCCCCAGGAGTGGGCATATTGGAAGTAGCTGGGAATCAGTGTCTCCCATGGGTACCTCTCAGCCTGTCACCCTGCAGGTAAGCAAGCTCTGAAGTATGTCTTCTGCACAGTCACCCAGGGGCCCCCTAGAGATCACAACGGGGTAGAATTTCTCCTGTTGAAAGCTGTTGATATAGAGAAAAGAATGCATCACTGTGTGTAGCACCACCACTGCAGCATGGTCACATGACTTATCTTGTTCAGGGCTCATTTCCGGCTCTGGAGAGGATATGACAGTATTCCCCACCCAGGATCATATTTGGAGAGGTTAGAGTGATGACTCAAACTCTTGGGCACCTGCTGTGGGCCCAGTGCTTGGCAGATGCTCAGTGAGCAATCATGGATATTGTGTGCTGAGTGCTATGGTACTGGGCCACTTCTGTACTCTGATCCCCAGCACAGTCCTCCCCAGCATAGTCCTCCCAGTGTGGCGTGGCGGGGCTGCCGTTCATGGCGGCCGCAAGCAGCAAGGTGTGCGAGAGAGAGGGTGGAAGCGCAAGAGGAAGATCCACCTTCCCTTACACTGTATCTCAGCTCCACCCCTGGGCAGGTGCAGCACTCACATCACCATCAAGAGTATATGAGGACTTGGGGGTACACAGCACTACCCAGTACAGTAACTCTCCTTGGTTGATATTCTCAGGGGCCTGCACCACACACAGGTCAACAAAAACAGTCATTTTTAAGTTTCCATCTGTGACAGGTATGAAATAATTTATGAAGTAGTGCCTAAATTAAAAGTCACTAAACCCCCTCCTTATAGACTACATCTGGTCCACTGCCTGTTTTTTTGTTGGGTTGGTTGGTTTTTCTTTTTTTTAATTTTAAAGAGGAAAAAATTAAAACAATTTCAAAACAGGTTAATAGGAAAGTTACAATAATTAATACATTGCATATTGTTGTCTTTGTAGTAATTATTCAGAGTACAAGATATAGGCATGATACCTTGTCCAAATAGCATTAGCACAATCTTTTCAGTGAACTAAAAGAAATTAGCTGTATAGCTATCCTATTTTATGTATAAATATTTTTTCTTTTTCCCTTTCTCCTTTCCCCCCATCACAGTTTGTTTTTTCTTTTGAACAGTTTCTTCCCAGTTCACAATCTCTTTTGTGCATTTTGGATCTTACCAACTTGTTCATTTTCTCACACTAGTGAGACAATTTTTGGGGTAGGAGGGAAGTACTAGGAATCAAACTAAGGACCTCGCACTTGCCAGGCAGGCGCTGTACCGCTGAGCTACATATCCGGCCCCTGGTTGGTTTTTTGTAAATAAAGTTTTATTAAAATATGCCTTTATTTATTATCTGTGGTAACTTTCAGGCCACAACAGCAATGTTCAGTAATTGTGATAGAGGTCATGTGGCAAACAAAACCAAAAAATATTTACTGTCTGGCCCTTTGTAGAAAAAGTTAGCAGATGCCTGTCTTGAACAGTAAGAAAAGAATCTCAGCCTGTGGGGGGGAAGATGTGGCCCCAGACTGTTCTAAACTGCCTTCCAGTGTCTTAGCACCCCTGCTATACCAGTTGGTCCTCTGCTGCCCCTTGTTCCCTGGGAAGGCAAAGACAGGTTCTAAAGCAGTTCTGGTGAACCTTTTAGAGCTTTCAGGATACAAACAATCCACTGTGGCACACATGTCATAGGTTCACCACCACTGTTCTAAAGTACGTGGAAAGATGCAGTCAAATACTGTCACCTCAGACTTCTCTGCTGCTTAGTTTGTCTCTGATGTTTGGCAACCACAAGCTACCTGTGCCCACTGAGCCCATCTTACATGGCCAGTAGACCTGAGATGCACTGTAAGTATAAAACACACACAGGGTTTGGAAGACCCAATATGCAAAAAAAAAAAAACAAAACAAAAAAAAAACTTGTTAGTAATTCTGTATTGATTATATGTTAAAATGGTAACACTTTGGATGTAGTGAGTGAAACAAAGTATATTGCCAGAATCTAGTTCATGTTTCTTTTTTACCTTTTTTAATGTGCCTCCTGGAATATGTCCAGTTGCACATGTGGCTCTGTCCTACTCCTTTTGGGCAGTGCTGGGCTGGTGCCAGATTTCTCAAGCTCAGCACTGCTTTGTATGTGAGCCTGTCCTGTGCCACCTAGAGTGTCTCTCACCCCCGGCTATGACGTGCACTAGCATTGAGTGAATACCCAAGTTGCACCAACTAGAAATGTCTGTGAACTTCATCAGAATGGCCCCAATTGAGAATGAATAGTGCGAACAGACAGGAGCCAATGGGAAAACAGTAAAGGGGGGCATGAGTAAGAGCTCAGAATCAAATCCCCTGGGTTAAAATTTCAGCTTCTCCACTTAACTAGCTTAAACATTCCATGCCTCAGTTTGCTGATTTGTAAAACGGATTCATAATAGCACTGGACTCATTGATAACTGTCATTGGTAGAAAGAGATAGGAGGACTTTGGTCATAGGAGAACAGCTATGTCACTACCTGTGAGGCTTTGGGGGGTGAAGCTATGTCACCACTCTGAGCTTTGGCAAAGTGGGAAGAGAAATGCACCCTTTAGAGGATCACTGAGGATGATAAGGCAAATCTCTACAAAATAGGCACTTTATAACTATATCTCCATTCTTCCTTTACTCAAACATGGTATGTGTGGGAGCTGTGCAGAGGAGAGGAAGGAAGGGGTTTGACCCCAAGGAATGGGTTCTTCCAGCTGTCTCCCTGCCTTGCCCACATCAGACCTTCCACTTGACCACTTATTTCTATTTTGTGTTGCTTCCAACCACTCAGGCAGCACTTGCTCCATCTCTGTGGGCCCTGCCTGGATGATGGTTCCTGCTGGTCAGTCCATGCTGGTGGTGGCCAGGAGGATTCAGTGGGCACAAGCCAGATGGGACGCCGTCCTCCTCACACTGGGCCCAAAGGAACAGCGCCCCAGTAATGTCTGAGCCTCACCTTCCCCAGGGACCGGGTACCAGCCACCTCTGCCATGTTGTCATTTCAGTGTTGGTCCCAGGGTAGTTGGGAGGGAGACACAAATGGATGCCTTGGTGATGTCCAGCCTCCACACTGCAGAACGCGACTGGGCATTTTGTGGATTTGGTAGGGAATCTACTGGTGGGGCTCACACTGTGTGCGGGGCCAAGGTGGAGGCGTGGTCGTTGCACATATGCTGAACTGATCAGTGCTACCCTGAGGCTGTCTGAGAACTGAAGATGTTTTCCTAGGACATTTTACAGGTCTCACTGGCCTTTCTTAGCCAACTCACTAGTGAGTCTGGTTGGGGAGGAATTGTATGACAAGAACTGCATTCTGCAGGCAGCTTTATCTGTGTCAGCGGGTAGGGCTGACCCTGTCAGCTGCTGAACTTTGTGACACGTGGAGTCAGGTCCACACTCCTCTCCTTACAACTCAAAGGAAGAGTAAGCGTCACACCAGATATAGTTGAGTAATCATGGCTTGCAGGGAAAATTGCACTCTCATTTTGTGGAGTAGAGATTAGAAAACCATGACCCACAGGCCAAATCCAACCTCATTCTGTATAGCCCAGGAGCTGAGAATGGTTTTTATGTTAAGTGACTGAATAAAACAATGTTTTGTGATATACAAAAATAATACAAAGTTCATATTTGAGTATCAACAAAGTTGTGTTGGAACATCCCCATGCTTGCTTATATGTGTGTCTGGCTACCGTTGCCCTGTGACAGCAGAGTTGAGTACAGAAAAGTTTACTGAGCCTTATCATAGAGAAAATGAGAATGTTACCCTCATCTAGAACTGCCAAGAGACCAGGAAGCAGAGTGCAAAAATCACAACACAGTACATATGCATATGTCACCAGATGTTTGTTCTATGGTTGCAGACATTGTGGTTTTCCTGAAGCTAAGAAAGAAAAAATTGAGACATTGAGTGCTTTGTTCTGGGAGCAGCCCGTTGTGAATCACCAGTGTCCAACAGAAGAGCGGGGTCTCTCCAGTGGGGCTGCTGTATCCACACTGTTATAAAAAGATTTGCCAAGCGTGGTAGACACCTATAATCCTAGCACTGTGAAAGGCTGAGACAGGAGGATTACAATTTTAAACACAGTCTAGGCAATTTAGTGTGACCCTATCTCGAAATCTAAAACAGCTGGGAATGTAGTTCAGCATAAAAGTCCTGAGTTCAATCCCCAATACCACAAAAAATAAAGATAAAAAAGTAAAAACACAAATTTGAGGCTTTGTTTTTATGAGGCTTTAATTCAGTAGGTGAGGGTTATAGGATGGGCATACAGCTTTTTAATAAGCCCTCTCAAGATTCTGGGGATTGCCAGTGTGTGGACACACTTAGTCGTGCGTTGTGGTTCAGGACCAGGGATAGCATCCCCACTGGGCTCTGGGTCTCCTGCCCTAGGATGCTGTCTGTCTTCTATTGAGATGGGCTCCCCTAGCACACCACCAGGAGCTCCCCAGAAGTACCCAGCAGTCTCCCATCCTTTCTGTCAGCACCCTGTGAGCACAACTAAATGACAGCATGGCGAGATGGATGGCTCTGGAATTGGGCTTGTTTTCTTAGCTTTAGTCTCTTTCTGTCTCTTTGGCTTTCGTCAGCTCTGTCCATATGCTGGAGCTTCCAAATCATGGTGGTGGCTTTCATTGGATCAGTAACTGATCAAGGGCCTATGTCAGACTGTGATCGGGGTTGTATTTCCTACTTTCATATTGGAGGTCTTCCCTGTCCCTGTGCCACCCTGGTGGGGAGCTAACAGCTTTGTGGTAAAGCTTCTGTAACACACACTTAGTTAACCATGGCTCTTCTTCTGCCCTTTCCACATACCACAGTACCCCAAGATCTAATGGATGTCACTGTGAGCAACCTCCCATCCCTATGGCAACCCAGCCCCCGGAAGTCCTCCTGCTCATCCTGTTCACAGACTGGTTCAGCTGATGGAAGCTCAAACAGTGGTTGCAACCATGAAAGGTAGGTGGGGCCTGCACTGTGGATGGGAGAGACTGAAGGGTTGGCCAGAGCCTTATGGATGCCTATTTCCTGCCATGTAGTGAATTTAGAGTCGTGAACATAGGCCTATGGAATCATCTAGAACTATGTTAAATCTTGGACTTGTGTAGTCCTGGCCACTGGAACTCACTTATGTTTGTCAGTCAGGACCAATAAGGTTATGGTATGGTAGCAAACAGTCCCACTCTCATTGACTTTTTTTGACAACTTTTATCCATTTCATATGCTGTATGTCTATCATACATCAGCTGAGAGTCTCCTTTATCCAAACCAAAGTTCCTAGGTGATCAAGTAGCCACTATCTTGAATGTTGCCAGTTAGGGTGTCAGTGGGGATGATACCTCTGGAGGGGCTTAATCAACAAGAAATGTTGGTTATTTCCCAACTCATTGGCCCTACCCACAAGAGGCCAGAAAGTGTACCTTTACCATGTGCTTAGAAGGCAGAAACCAGAAATACTATTTAATGACAATCACCTATGTCTCGGTTTACTCTTCTACAAAATGCTTACTGCATAGGACATTATGGATCAGGATGCCCTAAGAATGAATATGGAGATACCCTTCCATTCTGTCCTCGGTAGAAGAACACAACAGTTCCTATGGCAGTCTTTGTTTCTCCAGCAATGCTAGGGGATCCTCTCCTTCTTTTTGTCAGAACAGCACCTAAAAATTCCTGTGCAAAGAGAAGCTTTGAGACATCACCTCCTTTGCAATCAGCCAAATTTTGAATCCCAGTTTGGCTCATGGGGAACTCTTAGGAACTCTTCCTGCAAATCACAGAATCTTAATTCAGACTGGTTTGGGAAAAGAAAGAGGAAAACATGTTGCATAACTGAGAAATTCAAATGCACAGAAGCTTCAGGCCTGACCTGAATCAGATAGCCAAGATAAGAATTTCTCTGTTTCTTCAGATGTTGTGTCTACTTGCTTTTACACTAGTTCTCCATACAATGGCAAAGGTGTTTCCAGCACCTCTGACCATAGGCCCCACTACTGTAGAAACCCAAGCAAAAAAAGAGTCTGTTTCCTACTAGTTCCAAAGAAAGTCCCGGGGCTGATTCTCATTGGCCCAGTTGGGTCACATGACCGGCTCTGAGCCAAATACCATGACTCCATCCTGGATCATGTAATGATAGAGTTATCCACCTACAGAGACTTATGGAAGAGGTGGCTCCTCGAAGGAAAATCTGGATGCTGATTGCAAAAGGACAACCATGTTGCTGAGTGGGTCATAACATTAGCAGCCCATGCTGCAGTCCCCCTGCTGCCTGATTTTAATCTACCCTCAAGAGTGAATGAAGTGAGGTCCTCTTCAGAAAACCTGTACTAAATGTGGTTCTGTTCTGAGTGTCTTGTCTCTGTTCTTGTAGGGCTCCTCTGAAACTCCTCTGTGACAATATGAAATACCAGATCCTTTCCAGAGCCTTCTATGGATGTATGTATACATAATCATTGCTGGCATGGTATCCAAGGAGCATTTATTGAGTGGCTACTGTATGTCAGCAATAGCAGGGCAAAGAGCCAGACTCTGCAGTTTGAACTTCTGCTTTATTTCCTAGTTACCTGGTTTTGATGAAATTGCATTAACCACCAGTTTCCTCATCTACAGATTGGGTATACATTTTTTCCTTGGGTTCTAAAAGAGGGTGGTGAACACTGGGGCCCCAGCACAGGAGTTTGGTTTAATCACCGCTGCACCCCAAACCTCACTTTGGAGAATTTGTTTTCAAGACTGGATGAGAAGCTTTTATATAAAGCCCCTAATACCTCATATCACATGTTGTAGGTGATCCGTAAATGTCTGTTCCCTTCTTTTGTGGGAAGAACAATGTGATCTGATCCTGTTCTCAAAACTTTAAAATTCCATTTATCAGGTGAGGAAAATAAAGCAGAGAGGCCAAGAGCGCTTTCCAGGGTCACACAGCTAGCAGGAAGGAGAACTGACACTCGACTGTGGCCCACCTACCTCCCAAGACTTTGTTTTTTCACCTCTCTGATTTTTTTTTTTTTTTTTTTTTTTTTTT
>RJWM01037683.1:0-17255 GCA_004363535.1 Dasyprocta punctata | reverse complement strand
ACAAACCAGAAAACTAAAAAAACCAAACCCAAACTTCCCATGGGGTCCCCCTGCCCCTCCTGGAGCCCACCATTCTGCTCCAAGTTTCTGCGTACTTGACAATTTTAGGGACCTCGTGTGAGTGGATCCCCCCTACCCCATGTTTATCCCCCCGTCTGCCTTACTGAAAAACCCAGCTTTGTGGAGATGTGACTCACTCTCCACACAATTCACTCACTGAGAGTGCAGGATGCTAGAGCTCCTTGTGGGCTGCACAACTCTCACCTCCACCCAATTCCGAAACGCATGGCTCTCCAAAGAGCGCTGCGCTCCGGGATCCGTCACTCCCCAGCCCCGCCTCCCCGGCAACCACTGCCCCCCGACAACCCTGACTAGGTTTCTGTTGCTATGGACGTACCGATTATGGATATGGTATATAAACGGAGTCAGATAATATAGGCTATGTTTGGCTTCCTTTACTCAGCGCAGAGTTTTCAAGGCCGTGGGAACTGGAGCACTCCCTTGCTGTACGTGGCTGAATCTGCCACGTTCTGTTTATCTGCTCAGCCCCGGGCGGTTTCCCCTCGCCCCACTTTTGGACAGTGTGGACAATGTTGCCAGGAACATGCCTGCGTCGGTTCTTTACACAGAGCTTAAATTCCTTGGCCTAGGAGTGGGATTGGGGGGTCGGGTGCAGACTCCCAAGAAGCTGCACCTTCTCATGCTCCCCCTGCAGTCCCTGGGGGTTCTGACTTTTCCTTGTCCTTCCTGACACTTGTCACTGGCTATCTTTTCTTCTTTCCTTCTTTCTTTTTTTTTTTTTTTTTTTTTTTTTGAGATAGGGTCTCAATATGTAGTTCAGGCTGGGCATTGAACTCACGGCGATCCTCCTGTCTCAGCCGCCCAAGTTCTGGGAGTACAGAGATGCCCCACCATGCCTGGCGGCTGGCTGTCTTTGATCTGAGCCCTCGACGTGGTGTGAGTTGTACCTCAGTGGGGTTTGTCTCTGTCTGTCTTGGATCAAATCGATACTCCCTGATGGCCATGAGCTTATGGGAAGTGGCAAGCTGGCAACTTCCTAAGTCTGGCGCCCCACAGCGTCTGGGTTGCTGGCATTCCCCGGTGAGCAGTGGCTCGGCCTCACCCTTGGGCTTTCCTGAGAGCTCGTCCCCTCCAGGGGACAGGAAAATGCTTAGTTCTTGGTCATTCTGGGTGCTGGGCTACTTACATATTTGAAATGTTTCAACAAGTTACACTTCTTGTTGTCATTGCTTTTTGGTCCCTATTTATTTATTTATGTATTTATTCATTTGTCTTTTTGAGACAGGGTCTCACTATGTGCTTCAGGATGGCCTTGGGCTCACTTTGTAGCCCAGGCTGGTCTCAAACTTGCAATGATCCTCCTGCCTCAGCCTCCCGAGTGCTGGGATTACAGGAGTGCCCCACCACGCCTGGCATGATCCCAAATTTGGCCCGCAGAGTGAGACCTATTTTAAGGGTACCATTCGGTGATTTTTAGTAAATTATAGACCTGTGCAATCCTCACCACTAGCCGATGTAAAAGCACAGTTCTGAGTCGAGCATGGTCACATTGCCCCTTTTCCATTGAGACTCAGCCCAGGCCAAGCGTGGTCCAGAAGCCGCCTTGGGGTGGCTCTGGCCTCTATGCGGCCCCCGACCCTGGGTGCAGCCTCCTGGGACGTGTGAGCACCCTGGGTCTCTGCAGCTCCTGCTGACACGCGTGTGCCCCTGAGCGCCTGGCCCGCCCAGCCCTCATCTGGGACAGAGACGCCTTCAAGAGTCACTCCCGAGACCCCAAAGCCAGGGGGGGCACCTCTGCTTTTTGCTCAGAGCAGCGGCACCAGGAACAGGGGCAGAGCCAGGCCGCAGACGGGTGCCAGTGGCCCTGGCACTCGGTTCTCGGAGGGCCTGAGGCCCCGGGGTGTATGCGTCTCTTGGGGGACCCCTGGAGTCTTTGGTGAGCCAGAGGCCCCAGGGTCTGCGGTTCCCTGCCCAGGGGAGGCCTGGTTGGGAGGGGGAGCCGCTGCCAGTGGCTTCCTGATGCCCTAGGCCCTGACCGCCTCCCGCCTCTTCCCCCGCCTGGCGCCCACTTCACCCCCAGGGTCCTGAGGCAGCGGGTGCTGGGCTTGGGCCGGGCCTCCGTCTAGGTGGGGCTTCGCTTTCCACCTAAAGCACCTCCGGGTCTGCGGGAAGACAGAGGGGTGGGGAGGTAAAAAACACAGATGTGAAATTATTTAATGTTTTCATAACTCCAGCTGCCGCGAATGGCTGGTGGTTTATTTTGAGAAAGGCCACAGATGGGGGCAGGTCCCCTGCTGTCCCTTCCCCAGGCAGCTGAGAATCCAGGACCGGAGGACAGGTCTGTACTGGACCTCTGCCCGAGGCGGCTCATGAGGAAGATGTTGGCCTCTTAGATTGGGTTTCAGACCTGCGGCTTCCTTTCAGGAAGAAAGAAGTCCTTGTCTGGTATCTTTTGGAAAAAAAATTATATATATCTATATTCCGCCATCCACATGCTCCAGCAGCTCCTGTGCTAACACAGTACAGATGCTGATGTTGCCGTGGAGAGCAGCTCGAGGCATGGAGAGGCCAAGGGGAACCCGCGTCCATCGCTCCATGCCTCCGCAATTCAGGATTAAAATACCGACACAGGTGTCCCTTTTCCTGATGCGCCTGCTCTGGCAGACTCTCTCTCTGTATAGATTTCTTAGAAATCCGCAGCAGGGAGAAGCCCCGGCGCCGTTTCTGTGCGTCCGCAGCGGAGGGTGAGGCTCTGCCTGAGACCCCGAGCGCAGCACCCGGAAACCCTTCCCACCGGCCAGAGCATCGCCTCCTTCTCTCCAGAATCCGCTGCCCAGCTGAGCAGAGCGTTGAGGTCAGGGCCAGGTTTAGGCAGAGAGGAACAAGGACCTCAGGCCCTGGGGCGTGGGGTCCGTGGCTGGGTCGTGGGGACCCCGCCCTGGGCTGTGGGACGCTGCCACTGGCCGGTGTTGATTGCATGGAGCCCCGGGGATCCCTCGGGTGGGGGCGCCAGTCGGGAGTGACAGTGGCCGCGTTGGTGATGACATTTAATCTCGAGGCAGGGACAGCGCGGGGAGGGAGGCCAGCCTCCCCACAGCCCTCTTGCTGCTCCTCGTCTGGCTGGTCCTGACTCAGTCTCCCCTTCTGCAGCCCCCTTGTTGCCTTCCCATTAGTGAGCTGAACTCAGATGTGATGGCCAGAGGCAAGGCAGCCATTTCATGAGTGAAAAGACCAAGAAAACCGCAGATTCCAGCGTTTGTTCCCCAGAGCTGTCCAAACGGGTCTGAGTGGCCACCTGCCTGTTTCTAATGAGAGAAGGCAAATTCTGGATTTTTTTTTTCCACATTAGTGGATTCTTCTGCCATTTGCAGCCACGAGTCTCCCAACTGATGCAGTTTCTTAACTTGCCGGGCCTTTCCCGGTGTGAATCTCCTGTACATTCTGTGCTGGGAGTTGGACGGGTGACGTCTTTCTGCATCAGAGCCTCACTGGGCCTTCTGGAGCGAGGCTGGGCCAGGGACAGAGTTTGAAATCCACACACAGCCGGCTCCACCCCTGCCCCAGCCCGCGTCCTTTCCGCCTGGAATCGCGGGATCCTCTGTGAACTCCCGACTTTCCCAGCCTCTCGACTGGGGGTCTGGCCATGTGATTCGCTTTGGCCCCCGAACAAGCCCGAAAGGGCAGTGCCTGCGCCAAGCCCACGCCTTCTGAGGCTCTGACACTCGCATTCCTCTTCCTGGGCCTTTGATCAGCGCTGTGAGGAGGACAAGGAGCGCCGAGAGACCCACGCGGGCCGCCGCAGCCAGACCCGGCTCCGACGTGGGAAGGCATGAGCTGCACGTGCCCACAGGGGCAGGGCGGAGACCCTGCTGTTGGTCACGAGAGAGGTGCCGTCCCTGCGGACACGGTGCCGCTGCCTCCTGGTTCCCTCCGCGTCTAGGTACGGGGCGCTGCTCCCCGCTCTGCGCTGCACTGGGTGGGAGCTCCGTGCACCGCTCACAGGCCTGGGGGGGCGGGGGGGGGGCTCTGCATCGCCACTGCAGGGGGCGCCCCGAGGCTGGGGGCGCTCGGAGGAGCTGCGGTGTGGATCTGATTGGCGCAGCACATGGCTCGGAGGGGAACCGCGAGGTGGTTCCACCGGGGTCCGCGCATTGCCCTCCTGGACTGCTGCCGCCGCGTGGCCAGGAACCGCCGCGCCCTCCACACGCCCCTGCGACTGTGTCCTTCTTGTCAGAGAGAATGAATGACTGACTGACTGAATGAATGAATAACAGAAAATTCTCTTTCGCTCAGGACATTTTTGGATGTAAGCAGAAAATCAGTTTAAACTGGCTTAAGTCCAAACAAGATGCTGGTTCCTGACACTAAAAAGGTCAGAGGTGTCACTGTGTTTTGGGCTCCCAGGAGCCAGATGATACCGTCAAGCGGTTCTTTTTCCCTCACATCCCCACTGACCTTTGCATTTTCTTATATGTCTGCATCATCCTCTTTTCCTGCAGATATATCCATCCGTGCGTAAGGAAGCAATCCTAGCAGGAGGTTCTAATTTATGCAGCCCTCACAGTTTAAACCTCAGGAGAAGTTCTGTCTCTACCCATCAAATCTCAGGAAAGTCTCCGATTGGTCTATTTGGGTCACATGTCAATTTTCGACCCAATCCCTGTGCCTCAGTAGGATGGAGTAGTCTATTGGCTAGCCTGGCATATGGCTTGGCCCTGTATGTGTCAGAGATGCCATGACGGAGCCCAGGGGAGGGAGGAGGTCTCCTGAAGGAAAGGGTGTGGAGCAGGAAGAGTATCTACTTCTATTCATTATATTCTTCTGCAATTAAAAAATCCAGATCTCTTTCCTAGATTGACCTAGTTTAGAAACCAAAATTGACCTGTAACTTTTACCTAACTTTGAGAACACTCACAGTTCTTGTGATATAAGAAACTTAAAGCAAAGTGAAATAAAATGAAAAAAGGTAGAATTTGATGGCAATTTCCTAGCTACTACTTTTTTGCCTTTAGTGATCTATGTACTAAATGAATTTATAGCATTAATTCAAAATATGGCCCCCAGCTGGCTTTTCGCTGCCATTAGAGTTTGGGCATTAGGTTTTTGGGACACATTACCCCAAATATCGCTGGGAACAGGAAATGGACAAGATCCATTCCCCCATAGTCCTGAGAATGAGGTCTGTGTGGCTGGTCATGAAAAGCTTTAGTTGCAGGATATTTTTTTTTCCATTAACACAACTGGAGCTGTGCTGAAAGCCAAGCTATTATTTCTGGGAAGCAAAGAGTTTCAGGTAGGCGTAGGGGAAAAGGTGTGAATTTTCACACTTACAGTGGTGGTTTTCGGGTGTCTGAGAGGCCTTGTTGCGGGGGCCACCTGTGATTTCATTGGCAGGGTCTGGGCCAACATTTCAGCCTGCACAGTGCCCCAGGGTCACCTCGATGTCTCCGACATCTTCTGGTTCCTGTGGGCCTGGAAATTTCTCTCCGTGTTTGTCTAGTGAAGCTTTAAAAGCTGGGTCTTAGAAGGGAGTATGATTCCTTTGTGTCCCGGCTCTCCTGACCTCTTTGGTGACCTTGATGTCCAGTGTCCTGACTCTGTCCCCTGTCTGGCAACTGACATCCATGAATTCAGTGACAACGAATGTGGCCTAAGCTAGGAAGACCACCGGAACAGGAAGTGATTCTCTGCACCTTCCTAATAAGATCTAAGAATGAAGAGCCATGTAAATACAAGGATCAGATGTCTACTCAACATGTTTACTTACCTGGCCGCGTGCGTGTATTTAAAGTCACACACTACCTGAGCCCTGGGAAGAGGCGGAACCAAAGTCGGTTCTCTCTTGCACGCTGCATCAGTTGGGCTCACATCGTCCCTTCACTGGGCCTGGTCCAGCACCTTGGTCATCGCTGGCCCCTCGAGGGTCCGTGTAATGTTTTCCGTAGCCTGGTACCTTCAGCCCCGCCAGGGTTGTAGAAGACGCAGCGCTTTTCAAATCCCCCGGCGAGGCTGTCACGGAGTGTTTTATGGTGAGGCGCATTTGCCTAATAGTAGGACAGTTCTCCCCATTTGTCCTGTAGGTATAAGTCAGTGATCTTCACAGTGCAGTCACTTACTTTATTGCATTTTAAAGAGATTTTAATAGGCTCATTATATCAGCTTCTATTGCTGTGGAACAAATGAGCACAAAATTAGTGGCTTAAAACAACACCCATTTATTAGTTCGTGGTTCCAGGTCAGAGAAGGTGCAGCTCATCTTTGTCCTAGGGTCTGTGAGACTGAAATGCAGGGTCAGTAGGTGGCGGTCTCTTCCACAGACTCTGCGAGGGGACAGTTGGCTTCCAAGCTGCTGGAGGTCAAGGCAAAATTCACCTAGTGGCCACAGAGTTCAGACAGCTCCCTTCCCCAAGGCCAGCAGGTCATGGAAGAGCTGGCCTTACTTCTAAACCTCCCCTCTGAAACTTCCTGGATTTGGTCAGCTCAGGGTGGATGGGCTCCCCTTTGTGTACGCTCACAGTCAACTGATTAGGGACCTTAACTGCACCTGCAAGGTTCCTTCACCTTCGCTGTGATCAGCTCTGCCGACTCCTGCCGGCAGGAAGCAAGGCCCAAGTCCCCGTCACATTCCAGGGAAGGGGCACAGAGCCACGAGCCATCTTAGGGTTCTGCCACCTGCCCTTGTTTAGTGTGGGCACTGGGCACTCCCAGATAACAAATCAGGGGGTTCCCTTCTTACTGGTTGTTGATGGATGGCATCGAGGTTTCAGCCTCCCAAGGTGGCACTCACTGGAGTGACCTTCCCCCTTCTGAGCTACCCACAGCCTTGGATTTCTCCAACACAGCCTTATGGTCGACAAGAAAGTATCTGTGGTGCATCTGAGCTCACGAGGTACTTTGTAAGGGGCTCCAGTCCCAGCACCAAGGGTGGCTCTGCTAGATCCTTGGGTACCATTCATTCCTCCTTGGGGGGGCAGCACCCCAGCCCCGGTGGCAAGGTGGCCAGTTATCCCTACACTGATGCAACGGTGCGGAGTGATGACAGTCTCGCACTCACGGGACTCTTGTGCCCTCTGACCTCAACAGCCCCGATTCCAGGGGAATCTCATGTCCTGCCGTGGGGCTCTGCTGCACCCACCTGCCTTTACCATTCGGGGGGCCTGGTATCAGCGGGAGTGGCTGTGTCTGTTGCCCGGGCCATGGCCTTCCCCTGCTGCCCAGCGGGCTGTGTTACAGCAGGTACATGCCGCAGGTCCCCCACAGCACCCTTTCTTTTTTAAAAATTTAAAAGGCTTTATTTTTAATTTGCATGAGATGACTGTAGGTATCTGTGGGATGCAGGGTGATTTTTTTGGTAAATGTGCAATGTGTGCAAGTGATCAGATCAGGGTCATTGTCACATCCGTTCCCCCAAATCCCATTTCCTTGTGGTGAGAACTTTGAAACACTCTCCTCTAGCTCTTTTGGGGTACAAACCTTCTCATTAGTGCCAGTCAACCCCTGTGCAAGAGGCCTCCGGGATGCATCCGTCCTATCCTACAACTCTGCACCCACTCACCCTCCCCGCTCCTGCGCCCTTCCCTGCCCTGGCCTCTGACCTTCCGCTCTGTGCTTCTACGGACCCACTCAGATTCCACACAGCAGGGAGGTCACATATCCGTCCCCCCACAGCATCTTTCTCTGCTTCCAGTTCCTCGGAGTCTCCCGGTGCCCTGGCTCAAGCTGGGAGCAGCTGCCTGCCTCAGAGCCGTCCTGGCCTGGGGCTTCCGGGGCTTCCTGGGCCTCCTGCCAAGTGGGTCCAACAGTGCCCGCAGTGCTGAGTGTGTCTGCTAAGCGCAGAGGGGCCTCCAGGTGCCGAGCTTCCCTCCTGCAGGCTGGGGACACCGGGTGCCAGCTGCTGTCCCGTGTAGTAAGCTGCCTGGATTTTACAGTGAGCGGCCCGGGTCCAGGGGCCTCCCGGCCTCCCTGTGTGGCCGCCCATCGGATCCTCGCTGTGTCTGCTGTCCTCCCGCGGTGGTCTGCGTCTGTGCCGCATTTTGCTCCCTGGTCCTATCGCCGTGGAGCCTTTGGGCTGAGCACCGGCGTGGTCACTTTCTGTGGCCCCTCGCCTTCCTCTGCATTTTTACTGGGTTCACAGGGGCCACACAGTGGCACCTTGTTCTCCACTATCTGGGCAGGAAGGGTGGCAGGTCCAGGGGCTTCTACCTGGCCTGTCTCACTACAGTTGCTCTTTCTCCGGAGGCCAAAGTGACCCTTCCTGCTACGTCCACCTGGTGACACACTCAGGCCCTGGGTAACATGGTGAGAACCACCTCCAGGGAAAAAGATAGACTCCCTTTAACAGTGAACCAATAAACGCACTGTGCCACACCCGGAGAGGAGAAAGTCGCAGATGCACAGGCTGATCTGGGCTCAAGTGATCCTCCTGCCTCAGCCTCCCGAGTAGCTGGAACTCTAGGTGTATACCGCTAGGCTCGGCTGTGCTTGCTCCCTCTGGGTCATGGATATCATGCAGGGCTCTTGTGGTGCCCAGCTGCTGTCCCCAGAGCATCCCGTGCCTTAGCCATCTCTGCAGCCCATCTCAGCTGCCACCTGCTGATCTGCCCACCTAGCCTCAGGTGCTCAGATGCTGCCACGTGGCCTCCGGGACGCTGGGGCCTTTCACTGTTCTGTGACAGCCGTGGCCACTGTGGTCCCAGCCAGATGGGCCTGTTGACTCTTTTCTTTGGCAATCAGCTTGGCACAAATGGTTTAGAGATAATTTATGTGCTTCCCTAAGTGACAAGGGCTGGCCTGTATAATTAGCAGTTAGTGATAAATACAAATAAAACGTGGGAATATATGTGGCCAGTTATGCATGCTAAAGCTGTGATTCCCTCTGCAGGCGTCATCACCACCAAGTGTGTGTGGGCGGCCCCGTGGGCTTCGCCCCTGTCACCGAAGTCACGTGCAGTGCCAGCCAGCCACATGACAATGCTTCACATCGCCTATCTGGAAGATGTGGGGGAGCCGAGGTCCAGCGGGGAGTGGAGGCTCAGACCGCGGGGCTCCTGTCACTCCTGGGGGTCACCTCCTGCTCTGCACTGTGGAGTATGACACTTACACCCGCACCATCTCACTGAGCCCTTCCGGCCCATGTGTCAGAGTGCAGACCCCGCCCACTTCACAGCCCAGCAGCTGAGGCTTAGAGATGCCGGAGGGCAGGGCCCACGCCCTGGCACCAGGAGCACGGAGACTTGGCGCTAAGACCTGCCCCGTGCCGTCCCCTGTGACACCATGAGGGGAGGACAACACTGCTAGAGGAGTGTCCACGAGTGGCCTGCTGGTGTGGCCTTGTGCTCCCAGGAGCCTGTGAGGCAGGAGCCACACTCTGGTCGTGGAGGAGGAAACTGAGGCTCCCGGGCCTGGGGTGGGGTGGGCTGGGTGCCCGCAGCTGGGCTCGCACCCGCGCTAGGTGGCCGGCTATCCCATCCTGTCCCAGAGCACGGCTGGTGCGTCACAGGGCAGTGGGAGGCCGAGCCCAGCCCCACAGGGCTCAGGCCCGGGCTGCCCACTTGGGGAAGGCTCACGCGTGATTAAGTCGCGGACAGTGCACGCGGTGCGTCTACCTGGGGAGCCCTAGTGCCGTCGCCCGTGTCCTTCAAAGGGAGGGAGGCAGGAGATTTGAGACCCGGGAGGGGAGGGCGAGGTGACCCTCGGCAGACTCTGGAGGCCTGGAGGCAGCGAGGCCAGGCTGACGCCGACTTCAGACTGCATCTCCAGATGCGAGGAAATCAAGGGTGCGGCTTTAAGCCACCCGCTCTGTAGACCTTTGTCACAGCAGACACAGGGGGCCCACTCAGGGCTCCCTGCCCTGTCCAGCGTCTTGGTGTTGCCTGGGGGTCCTGGACTCCTCGAGGAGTGGCCATCACTGCAGTGGGCACCGGTGCTGTCAACAGAGCTGCAGCTGAGGGGCCCCTGGCCGAACAGCCAGCCTGTGGAGCGGGGTGCGGGGCGGGCGGGCCGGGACGAGGGCCCTGCGGGGCTCTGCTTCTCTGCAGGGTCCGGGGAGCCGCTTTCCTTGCCTGTTCCGTTCTCGCATCCTAGGACAACCAAAAAAGAGAGGCGGTGAGATCCAGCGAGGTTCAGTGGCCCAGAGCCCTGGGAGCTACCACACCTCAGGGGCACAGGACGAGAAGAAGGGGGGCACAGCCAGCACTAAGTCGCCTGAAGCTGGCGGCTCCCGCGGAAAAAACCAAACCAAACCAAACCAAAACACCCCCCAAAACAACCCAAAAAACCGGGCAAAACCCAAAACAAAACCATGACCCCAACAGCAAAATAAAAATCAAAACAAAAAAATCCACCCAAAACCCAAACCACACCAGTAATGAAGATAAACGACATTTTGATGCAATAAAAAAGTAATGCAAAAAAAAAAGATCCAATGATAACAAAATATTAAAACTTTAAATAAAGACAGATACACGACTCCTGTGCCGAGCCACGCTGGGGCCGGCAGCGAAAGGACAGAGCAGTAACTTACTGACGCAGGTGTCCGCCGACAACATTTTCGTGTTTTGTCCATCGTGGTTGTGTTTGCACTGGGTTTGGATTTGTAAAATATTACTTGCCAGGCTTTTAGTTTTTAGCATGCCCTCGAGCTCCCGCACCTCATCTCGCCCCACGCGAGGCCTTCCCGGTGCGGCGCTGCACAGACCCGCCCAGCGCGCGCAGCCTGTCCGGCCTCAGCCTTGGGAGGCCGCGCTCGGCCCCTGCAGAGCCGCGAGTGCCCGGCAGGGGGCGGTGTGGCACCGCGTGAGCCCGGCGCTGGCTATGGCTGCTTCCGCGGCCAAACCCCAGACCCGGACGCGCGCAGGCCGAGGCCTGGCTCCCGGGAGGGCGGCAGGGAGCTGTGGGCCAGGGCAGCAGCGCTGTGGGTTCTCCCCAGCATGGCTGTTGGGAGCCGTTGGTGCTCCTGGCGGAGCTTGTGCTGGCTCCCGTGATAGGAACTCGGCTGTTGTCATCCGAGCAGCTGGGGACCTCGTGGCTGAGAGTGGCTGCGGTTCGCTTTGGGGGGCTCTGGTCTTTACTTTGAGCACCGCTTCCTGGCTCCGGAGGGAAGGTGTGTGCTGTTCAGTCTCCCGGAGAGGCTGGTCACGCTGGCTTCCTGAAATGAACTTGGCTGTTCTCATTGTCGGAGGAGCTCGGGACCTTGTCGCTGAGGATGGCTGTGGTACTTTTCAGGGGAGCCCTGGTCCTTATTTTGAGCGTTGCTTCTTCGCTCCACTGCAGAACCCTTAACCTGTGGGCACAGACCCTTCACGCCGCTGGCCTAGACTTTCCAGCTTCCACCGCTGACCTTCCGACCTCCCCTGCGCAGATCCGTGGGAGGGACTTGCATGGGTCATTGTCATAGGCTCTGGGCTTTCAGCTGAACTCAAGTAGGATATTGCCATGGGATCCAGGCCTGTGGCTGGATTTTCGAGGTCTTTAGTGTTGTGAACAGATTTCCTGACTTTCTTTGCATTTGCCTCCTTGAGTGACCATTATAAACAACACTATTAATTATGTGTCCTGTGTGAGATTGTTCCCCTTGCAACCCCTGAGAACAACACTGACCTAAACCTAACCCAACCCTAATTATAATCCAACCCCAACCCTAACCCTAACCTAACCCTAACTCTAACTCAACCATAATCCTAACCCAACCCTGACCCTAACCTAACCCTAACCCCATTCCCGACCCTAGCCCAATCCTAACCCCAAACCAAAGTACAACCCTAACCCTAACCCAGCACCTAACACCCCCACCCCCAGCCCTAATCCAGAAGTTCATGTCCCCAGAGGGTCCTGGGAGGCTGGGTGAAGGCCCCACTCCCTGAAGGTGTCTGGGGCAGAGCCACCCCCACCCCAAGGGGGCTGCTCCGGGGAGGGGGAAAGGAAACGCGTTTTCCTCTGTGCATTTTATCCTTCACTCATTCTCTGCTGCAGGCAAGAGTGCATTACGTTTCATAATTTGAAGAGAAAAACCATAAAATGTAAGACTTTCAGAAAAAAAAGCACATTTATGCAAAAACTAACTGAGGTAATGTAGCTAAAGTGAGCTCATAGCAGGAGGCTGGTCAGAGATATCTCTGGGGTGACAAGGAACAGTGACAGAGCGATGGAAGGTGGTGATCAGGGTGGGGACCGCGCCCCACTCTGGATCGATCTCACCCCCAGGGACGCAGTAGTTCCCCACATGGACATTGTGACAGTTGGGTCCCAAGAGCTCTGCCTGCTCAGACCCTTTAATCTCTGCTGTCACCCTGTGAGGGAGGTTTTGCTGTTTTAAAAATTATTCCTGTTTCCCAGGAAAATTGAGACCCAGAGAGGTAAAGTAAATGTCCCCAAGTCACATGGCACAAAGGATTCTGGCTTCAAAACTGGCCCAGTGCCCGCTCTGGACCCCTGGGGAGGCTGCAGCTCCTGGGTCCCCCGCACCCCGCCCCGGGGTCAGCATGAACTGCTGGAGAGTGGGCGTTTCTGTCCCTCCTCTGTTACTGGGCGTGGGCTTTGTGCCTGCCCCTGGTCCCCCAGGCTGGGAGCATACGGCTCCGCCTTCGAAGGGCTCACAGTGCTGCAGGAGCCAGCGGGGCGGTGGCAGTGAGTCCCCCGAGACTCCAGGCTCTGCACTGCCGGATGTGCCCTATGCCCTCCCCAACTTCCTGCTCCCCCGCTGTGACCCCCATTGTCACCCTACCCTGTCTCCTCGACAAATGCTCAGCTCAGGGGTCCTTCCTGAGGCCCCGTGCCCTTTCCTTCTCTCCCAGGGACTTTAGCTTTGGGCCACGAGGGCGGCTCATGATTCTCCCATCAGGTCTGTGTGGCCCTGGGCTGCTGTCAGCACGAGGCCGTCACCCCGCTCAGGTGGGCGCTTGCCGAGTGAGTGAAATGGACAGAGGACTGGACCCGGGCTTGTCCCCCTGCCCGGGCCTGTCGCGGCTCCCCTCCTGGCGGGGCCTGCAGGGCCCTGTGTGTGCGTGTGGCTGGAGCCCCTGCCTTCTGCTGCACCAGAGTGTGGCAAGTCTGGCCAGTCTTGTCCCCATCCCCTGTCCCGTACCATACCCGGTGGGTTCGGGGTCCACTCTCACGGGCCCCTGACACCCGCCTTCTTTTTTAAGCAGGGGAGAAGCCCCGGCCTTGACAGAGGACGAGGCTTTGGTTGCAGCCACCCTGCAACTGGGGTAGGATCAGGGGGCGGCGCTGGGGCAGGGAGGTGATCAGCCTTGCCCTGCTTCTTAAGGGGTTTCCTTCCCCAGGGCAGAGCCCACCATGTGGCCTGGGGAACCTGGCGCAGGTGTGGGAAAGACCCCGGCTCCTCTCCTCCGAGGCAAGCTGGGATGCATGCGTGACCCGGCGGCAGGGGCCCGGCACGCAGGAGCCCGTGTCCTCCCCAGGCGGGGACAGAAGCAGGATGACCCGCTTGGTGAGTTGGGGGGTGACAGGTCTGCGGGTGGGGTTGCTGGCCAGCACCCTCTTCACTGTGTGGGGCTCTCCAGGGTGGAAGGGCAAGGAGGAGGGGTGGGCGGAGAGAGACGGGTGGCAGGGGGCCGCCGGGCGGGCGACAGTGATGGCTGGGTTTTCTGTGGGTGTCTGGCTGGTGACCTTTCAGAGGAATGGATTCAGAAGCGACTGCTATTTATCGAGGCCCAGTTCAGAGACACTGGAGGGGGTCACCTCCTCCGCGTTAAATGTCAGGCCCCCGCCGCGGCTGCAGCGAGAGGCACATCCCGGCAGGACGCGGCGAGGGGAGCTCCACAGGCTCCTGGGCCCAGCGCGTCCTTGGAGAAAACAGTTGAGTCCACCCGGCTTATCAGGACGGTCATCTGTTCCTCGTGTGTGTGTTTCCCTACCTCTTCCCAAAAGGTAGCAGGGCCCTCCATCGAGGTTTTGCGGTGGATATTAAGGACGGGCAGCTCTTGGTCTTTATTTTCAAAGGGGCCAGGGGTGGCTATCTGGAGGAGCCGCCAAGCTAGGGAGGGTTCCCACCCGGCCCCTGCGGTGGCATATCCGTGGGTACCGATGCCAGGAGCTCCTGCAGGCTGGACCCGGGCTGCCAGGCCCCTGCGGCTCCGAAGGTCCCCCTGCCCTGCCTCCTGGCCTCTGTCCTCTGTGGCCGTGAATTCAAGGTGCAGGGCTCCTAACCAGAGCATCAGGGTTTGAAGTGGGCGGGGCCACCTTGCCGAGGTTTTAGGCAAGGCCCCCGAGCCTTCTCTGCCTCAGTGTCCTCCTCTGCGGATTTAGGATAGGAACAGTGTCCGCCTGCTATCCGTAGTGAGGATCAAACCCAGACCCACCTGGAGCGATGCCTGGTCCACAGCGAGGGCTCGCCTTGCTGTTCCTCACAGCGGTGTTCAGGGTGGACTGCGGACCCTCACCTCCCTGGGAGCTGGGCTCCTGCCGGACCCCTGGGGCTTTGAGGAGCCAGCAGCTGGATCCCCCTGGCCGGAAGGAATATCCCATCTGCTCAGTGGGAGGGGCTGTGGCCTTTGGGGACCCATAGATCTTGAGGCATCTGAGGGTGGCAGCGAGGGCCAGACTCCACCCTGTCCTGCCTGAGGTTCCCGGGACAGGTCCTGTGGTCTCCAAAACTAATGCGGGCTAGCTGATGCTCGCAGACTGCGTCTCTCGAAATGAACTGCTCGGGAAGCAGACCTGGGGCCTCCATCGGGGGCACCCGGCATTCCTGGGAGGGGTTCGGGGACCAGGGGCCCCTGCACATTAGACTCAGCTCCCTGCTGGGGACCCTGCCCTTCCGGGGGGCACCTGGCTTGGGTGTCTAGTGACAGCTAGCTCTGTACGGGGCCTTACGCCAGCCCTGTGTCTGAGCCCGGCCAGGTCCTGATGCTCGTGACCGGTGCGGCTCACCACCACCACCACCACCGTTGTCTACCCTGCCATGCGGGGACAGGAAGTGATGTCACGGGGATGTTTCTGTCTGGGACGGATGCAAAACCGGACCATAGTGTCCACTGAGCCCACCTGGGAAGCGGGGGCTGTGGCCCCTTCTTACTGTGGGAAGTTGGTAGGAGGCGCCGGCACGGGGAGCGGCTCTTCCTGCCTGCTGTGGGGACAGCAGGGAGTTGGCTGCAGATGGGGGCCGTCACCCTGTCACCCGCAAGGCCGCTTATGCACCTGGTGGCCACACAGTGTGGCTGGGCGTGGCCAGCTGGGACACGAACCTGCGCAGCACGGCCCTGGCCCAGCGCTCTGTGGAGCTGCCCCTTTCGGGCTCTGCAGGGGCTCCCTTGCCCTGGGGGTGCGGGCAGGAGCCCAGTTAGAGGCCCCACCTCTTCCCCGCTTCCTGCCTCATTCTTTCCAGTGTATTTACTTTCAGTTTTTCTGTGTCTCTCCCTCTTTGGAGGTCTCCCTCTCTCTTCTCCTGAGCCTCTTTCCTTCCTTTCTATTCCCCTTCCTGCCTCCTCTTTACCCCTCTTTTTTCCCTCTCTCACCCTCCCTTCTCTCCTCCCCTCTCCGGGGCTGGGTAGGATTTGTGTTTGTGCCACTATGGGCACCTGACCTTTCCTGTGGTGCCGGGGGAATGAGAGCATAATTAGCTTATATAATCCCCAGCCTGCCTGCCGTTGCTGCAGAGCCCAGCAAAGCCCCCTGGAAATGGGATGGAGCCCCGAGCCAATGCTGCAGGGGTTGCGGGGTGCGGGGGGTGGGGGTGCGTGCTAGCCTCGCTGCCCTCGGTCCTTTCCCAGCTTTCCCTGGCTCCCCACAGACTCAGTAACCCATCACTGCTTCAGATTCTAAAACACGGGAGAAATGTTTTCTGTTTGCAGTTACGTTTTCATTTTCCTGATTCTGAGGACGACGCTGGTCAGTCAGGGCTGGCAGCTCTCCTCTCCGTCCTTTCCTCCTCCCGCACCAGGGAGGCTGTGGCCCCTCTGCCCGTGAGCCACAGTGCCGGCTGTCTGCACGCCCTTCTGCAGGACGGAAGAGCAGCCGTAAGAAGAGGCATTTGGGGTCTGCATCTGAACGCCCCCCTCAGTGTGGAGATGTGGACCCACACACACTCCTGGCCTCTGCCACCCAAAGCCAGGGCCTGAGCCCCCACCAGCGGTCTGGCAGGAGATGAACGTACTGGGTGGATTTATGCATTTATGATTTATTTTAAAACTTCTTAAACGGGAGCAATGCAGGAGAGCGTACAGCCGTCCATGTCCAACTTATGTCTTCTCCACTTCTGTGTCCGCAGGGTCTGGGAGAAGGGCAGAAGGCGACCCCGGGCCCCTCCTCCCCATCCTGACTTCTGTCAGCATCGATCAGTTTCGTCTGTCTTTGCACTTTATATAAATGGAATCATACAGTGTGTTCTCTTTGTGTCTGGCGTCTCTGGCCCAACATTCTGCAGATTTATTTTTATCGCTGATCCCACCAGAGCAGGTTTCCTGAGGCTGGGAAAGAGCCCCAGAAGCAGGTTACTGGGGATGGACAGAAGCAATGGCCCCGTGACCAGATGGCCGTGAGGTGTGATCGGGAGGCCAGGTGACCTGCCGTGGCTCTTCGTTGCTTAATTTGACCCGGGCAGCAGGTAACAGATATGCTCATACATATCTTAGAAATGGGGAAAAACCCTATAATTGCATACATGTTGCCCAGAACTGAACATTAAAAAACTTCCAGTCATTTTTTTGTTACACAAAACTAAGCGAACAACACTGATAAAGTTGAAGAGTCCCCTTTGCCTTGAAGCGTCTCCATTGCCGGTTCGGAACCCCATTCCCATCCCTGGGGGAGGCCACTGTCTTGACATTACAGCATCACGGTGTATTATGGTTTTATTTCTGAATTGGTGATTGATCACAGGAGAATCTGCAGTTCTACCTTCTTCTGGCAAATCACAGTCGGGCGTTGTGGGAGGTTTGGGCCCCACCCTGCCCCCAGCTGGGCCTGCTACTGCGGACCCCAAAAAAGCCCCTGCCCAACGGCTTCAACTGTGAGCACCTCCCTGCTCGGCCTCTGAGTTCATACCCTCTAAAGAGCTCCCCCTCCTGGGGCTCTCCAGCTGATCTGGGCCCTGGGGCACCTCTTTAGAGAAGCGTCTTTTTTGCTGATGTATGACGTACATAAATTCATCTTTTCCATCAAAGCCTGGTTTGACTATCCGCTTTGCTTTCTCCATGGTCAGTGGTCAGTGGTCCCTTCAGATGATTGAAAATGTCATGGCAATGATTTAGGGTCATGCAGACCCTTTCTCTAAAGGG
>RJWM01037682.1:0-17255 GCA_004363535.1 Dasyprocta punctata | reverse complement strand
ACAATACTTAGACCTATATTTACACTTTTGGTAATGATTTTTAGGACTTAGAAATTAAAGGACTTTTGACAAGAAGCAGCTGGCTTTAAAAACAAATGGAATAACTTAATTAATGCACCAGCTAGGATTCATCAGCTTGCCTGGTGGAAAAATTATGCAGCCAGCACAGTGTGGTAGATTCTCTGAACTAATTACAATTATGTGGTGATCTATAATGTTAAGTTTAAATAAATAAGCAAGTCAATGAATAATTTAAAGTTTCATTTCACTATTGCACTGTGTTACTTTCACAATATGTGGTGAACACGTGTAATTTTCTCTTTATAAATTTTTGCTACCTTAATTGGAACCATTGTTTCCCAACAGAGAGGTAATATTACTTTTAAACTTGAAGTTCATTTTGTGCTCTTTGTGGCTTTAACACAAGAGTGAAACAAGAGGGTCGATGAACTAATGATCAGTTGGTCCTTATGATGATAGCTTTAACAAAACACTCTTTCCTTTTACAAATAGTGGGAATGAAGCTGGTTAAATTCAGTTAAAAAAATCTGATGAAAATGACTTCATAATTTAATAAACAATGCACATATCTGATGATAATTTAATGAAATTATACCTTAATTTAGAGACATGCAATTGCAGTGACTTGCCCAATTTGATTTATAATAGAGTTCTTCTGACTCTCCTAATGATTGGCATTTTGAACAATTTCATTTAGGATTCACATAAGTTACATGCTTTAGAATAGTTCCAAATAAATTATCTTTCTGAAAATGTCTAATTCTTTCTTAAATCTTTCTATAATCATTTATCATTTTAAGCAGGTATTGTTTTTAATTTCTTATGAATATAGGAGAAATCAGTATTAAGTTTGTCTGATGTAGATATTTTAGAAAATAAGATTTTTGAATCATTTTTATAGAAAACAAATAATACTACAATGAGTATTGAAAACATTTTACAAATCAGTTCTGCATAATGTCATATTTATAAAGGTTTACCTGTCTAAAAATTTGTTTTATACCATTGTTTTGGGTAACAGTAAAATGTTCCACTAAGGTCTTTTTAAAATTATAGCTTATACATACATCATTCAGACTGACTCTTGTGAAAAAAAGAACTCTCCTGAAACGTTGGTGGGAATGTTAACTTCCAAAACCACCATGGAAATTACAATAGAGATTACCAAAAACATGAAACTGTGCCATTTGATTCACCTCTACTTATCCTGGTTATATTTCTGCAAGATTTAAAGAAATATTATAGTGATACATGCTTTCTTCTGTTTATAGTGAATCAATATATAGTAGTTAAATTCTGATAATAGCCTAGATGCCCATGGTCAGGAGAAAGGACAAAGAAAGTGTGGTACACAATGTAATGCTCCATCATAAAGAGGAGTGAAATCACATCTCTGTTGGAAAACAGATAGAACTTGATGTCATTATATTAAGCAAAACAAGCCAGATTCAGAAAATTGAATATCACATTTTCCTTTATATGAGAAACTTAAAATATCAACAAATAAATGAATAAAACAAGCAAAGATGATAGGAAACTAAAAGAAAAACTAGAGGTGAGGAGGAAGAGAGAGGAAGAGAAGGGTAAAGGAATTGAAAATTATTAAAATTTGTTATATGTAAGTACCAATTCCCCAAAACAAGCTTTATTATTTCATACTACAAGCACACCCTAATAAAAATAGGACAATAAAATTATAATGTATTCAATATAATAATTTCTTTTCTTTTTTTTTTTACTTTAAAAAGGATGAAACCAAGGAAAATAAAACAGAATAAAACCAATCAAAACAAGCCAGTGTAAGTGATACAGGGCTTCAAAACAATATGAAATCAACAATAGTTACCATAATGCCTCTTGCTGTCTTCAAAATAACTGTGTATACTTTCAGACATAATAAAAATCAAACAGAACATAACAGAATAGAACCAATAAAAACAAAACAATGAATGCAATAAAGAACTTCAAATCAAGACAATAGTAAATCCAAAATGGCTACCATAATACATCTTGCTATCTTTGAAATAGCTGCTCATGCCATTGGATGTAACAAAATTAAACAAAACAAAACAGAACAAAACCTAACACAACAAAACAATGAAAATGATACAGGACTTCAAAGCAAGATAATAGAGAATTAACAATAGCTGCTGCCTTTAGAAGGAGATCCCCCTTAGATGCCACACTGTGTACCACTATCCTCTGAATAGATGATCAGACCACTGGCCCTAGAGCAACAGCATCAGTGAAACATCAAAACACCACAAATATCCAATTACATTTCACTTCAATAGCTATCATCGTAGTTTGTGTTTCTCAGAATCAGCTGGTAACTTATCTGGGTTGGAGGGGTATTGGCTTATCTTGTTTGCCAGCCCACCCTGAAGGGGTTGAGGTCTGGCTGTCCTCCTGCCTTTGGTGGCCCATGCATGGAACTGGTTTGCAGGGAGGGCTTGCTTCTTGGTGAATCCTTGTTCTCTCCCCACACAGTCTGTGAATACAATTTATTTTCTTAATGTAATTAAATAAACTATATTAAGTATGCACATAACATGGGTTGAGAAGGTAAATCAATTCTTTTCCCCTTTCAGCAAGCAGAATTTACATAATGACACTTGTTTCATTTTAAATAGACATAGAATAAATTTTAGGAGAACAGAAATATATAAAGGGGTGCACATTTGGTGGGATAAGTTGTTTACTATAGACTATACATTTGATATGCATAAAATAGTTAAGACAGGAAAATTATAATATATTGATTACTTTGTTGTATTGCACTCAAAATTATTAAAGTTATTACAATTTTTAACCTAATACCAATTGCAAAATAAATTCCAAGGTAATTAAAAACTATAAAAAAGATGTAAATTGAGTCAAGTAAGTTTTATAATTTTGTCTATATCACGAGTGTTAATATGTGCACTTATTTTTCAACTCATTCACTTTCAAAGTATAAACTAAAAAAACTTATTTCAATTAGTTTTAAAATTTCCAGCAGTAAAATTATGGTTTATTAAAAAATATTTTAGGGCCAGGTATAGCTCAGTGAAATAAGTGCCTGTCTGGCAGGTACAAGGTTGTGAGTCCAATCCCCAGTACCAAAAAAAAAAAAGAAAGAAAGAAAGAAAGAAAAATATTTCAGCTAAGAAATATCAAAAGGGTAGAATAGAAATACAAAACTATATTCATTTGAAGTCACTGACAACATTGACGTGAGAGAAATTATTAAAAGTGATACAGGTATCATGTTTGCTTTCCTTTCTCCAGCAAATTTGCTTATATTAACATGAGGACTGAGATGATTACCAATCCTTCAATTTTGCTCTGAAGAATGTTAAACAATAATGGAGTTCAGTAAAACAAAAACAAAAAAAAAAAAAAAAGAAGGATAAGCCTCAATAAAGAACAAGTTTGTAACTGGGGACCTCAAAAGGCTACAGATTAAGCATACAAAACAAATCAGAAATAAATTAGTCTGACAATGAGTAAAGTGTAGGTCAAATCAGTTTGAGTAATGATTGCACAGACGTTATCTACCTGTATATTACATGTCAGTGTCCAAAGTTATTTCTTTAAGGCATAATAAGATACCACCTGAAGTCTATAATTTTCTAATTACAAATATCATACACATAGAACAAAAGTTATGCACAGTAGTAGTAAAGTTACACACATGCTCAGATCTCTGACTTTTGCAAGATCCAGTTAGTTCTCATTGTACAATAATTCCTATAGTTAGATAGAATACACTCTGGATTAACATGTAAACAAATGCTAGCAGGGAATTCTAAAGCAAATAGATGTACAAAGGGCATGAAAACAGAAGAAAAGTATGACAAGGAATGATATTTCTTCCATTTCTTTCAAAATTTTGGCTGAGTACAGGTTGGGGTAAGTATGAACAAGGCATGCAAAAGTAAAATCATAGCAATCACAGTCTTTCTGGACTGATGAATCTTGTGTTAGAGTTTGGAGAACCCATAATCACTGGCGACTTGAGGAGGAATGAGGTGGGGAATGAGAACAAAAGAGAACACAAGAAAGAAAATCGAGCAAATTCTGTATATAAACTCTCCTTAAAACCTACCTGCTTGTAATGGGCCAGGAAAACTCAGAATGTACCTATTAAGTTATTTTAAAAGCCACTCAGCAATTTACAGTGCCAGTCAAATCTGGATGTAATTCAAGACCACTCAATAAAAAATATAGTCAAATGACTTGAGACCATACTCATAAGTGAGATAAATCAAACCCACATGTGTAATACCGTATTGTCTCCCTAGTATAAGAAACTGAAACAGTATATATGACCCAAAATCTACAATAAATACTGTGTAAGGATAAAAAAATGCTCAAAAAGCTAAAGTAATTGGGAAAGGGAAAAGGAGGAAAGAAGGAAGGGAAAAGGAAAAAGACATAAATCTATATATATATGTATATGAAAGATAACTAAAATGACTATACTGCTGAATGTATTAGTTATTGAGTAAGATTGGTTAATACTCATATGATTAGATCAACTTTGCCAGTCTATATCTGTTAATGTAAACAACCATGTTGAAGGTAACGATATGCAATATTGCAACCATTGTCAAGTTCCTATCATCTTGCTTTGTAAACCTATAATGTTACTGTTGTGGATTTGCTGTTGTCATTTGTTTGTCTCTTTTGCTTTTTGTCTTTCTTATATGTTTCTTTTTTCACTTAAGCAAAAAAATATAGTCAAGATAAGAAAATGCAGCATTTATATACAATGAAGTACTCCTCTGCCACAAACAAGAATAAACCCGAGTCATGTAGGAAAGCGGATGTACCTTAGGACTAAGTAAAATAAATCAGGCACACAACTTAAAACTTGTGTGGTTTCACTTATATAAGAAACTAAAGCATAAGTAAATGACAAAATAAGATAACTAGTAGAAAATTGGGAGGTAAATCTTTTGCAAATGAGAAGGGGCCCAACAGATGCAGGAAAGAAGGGGAGGGAAAGGGAGTAAAAAGTTGAGACACATTACACACACATATTAAATTCCCTCCAGGAATGTTATCATTGTGCTCTGCAAACACATAGTAATAAGAAATGAAAAAAAGAGAAAAAACAATACAATTAGGAAAATAACAAGAGTCTTCATCAAGAGACATTAATGTGGACAATATTAAAATAACTGAAAAATTTGAAGTAACAAAATCTAAATTGGTTATTATAGCTGTTGTTGAGAAAATGAGTGCATGCACATAATAAAAAGTAGGAATTTTAGCTGATAAATGGAAAGTATCTAACATTATGTTATAGAACTAAAACACATTGTTCTTTTGATAAATGTAGCAATATAGTCAGATGACAGAAGAATTTCACAATGAACTTGATGTCAGGTAGCAATATAATCACTATGAAGAATAAGTAAGGAAAAACTTGTGAAGCATGAAAAATAAGAACACAGTCTCAAATTTAAAAGCGATGTGGAAACAAGCAAATCTAAAGTAATCTATCCTTAAAAAGACAAAAAAATGATAAGGAAAATATTTTAAGAAACAATGTAGGCAAATTTCTTAATATGATGATCAAATTTGACAATCTCAGTATCTTTGTTCATTTGTGCTGATCGAACCAAGTATCACAAACTGGATTATTTACAATGAATAGAAATCCATTTCTAACTTCTCTTGACAATGCAAATTCCAAGATCGAGTCCCTTGCATTTGATGAGGACCTTATTGCTACATGTGAAATCCAGAAGGGAGCAAATGAAATTATTTCCATGTTATCATGAATTGAAGCAGTAAAGAATGAATCTACTCCCACAGACCTTTCTACAGCTGCAGTAATTCTGTTATGAGGCTGTAACTGTCGTGACCTCATGACATTCACCTCCCAATATTGTTCAATCGGGGATTAAGTTTCCAACATATGAATGTGAAGGGACACTTTTAAATCCTGACAATAAGAAAATGCCATGAAAAACAATTCAACAACATAAACTGGTGTAGTAGCATATCACACTGAAAAGACTGAACACAAAATAAAAAGATTAAAAGAAATAAGAGAAACATAATACATACAAATAAGAGAAAAAAAGTGCACAAACTACTGACTTTACATGAGAAAAATTGCAAAATAAGAGACTGTGATGAAAGAAAATAATCTAAACCCAAAATTCTATAGCCACCAAACACATCAATCAAGTCAAATAAAAGAACACATTTTTAGAATGAAAATGAAATTGTTGCCAGAAAGACTTCACAGAAAGAAAGCTGAAGGATGTTATCTAGACTGAATGAAATGATAGCAGATGCAAAGCTACTTCCATAGGAAGAAACAGAAAACACTGAAAATGATAAATAAGTGGATGAATATGAGGGGAAAATACTTCTTATGTATTTTTATTGTCCTTTTTTGTAAAGTCCAAAAACCTTGAAATATAGATAAGAGTGGTTTTCGGGATTCACAGAAAAAATAAACCATTTTACTTTAGTTTTATATTTTCTATGTTAAATATGGGAGACTGAAAGTCATAGCATATATTGAAATCCTTAGAGCAACTAGAATGATTTAGTTGAAGAGTTGAAAACTAAAATTTCTCAGTGTACACAAAGAAGACCTATCACTTAATGGATCCAGCATGCTTAGAGGTTGAAAGACTCAATATTGCTAAAATAACTAGTTTTCACAATTTTACTTTTGCACAGTTATAATCCCATATAAAATGTTTTAGCTAATATGCTGAATGTAACATTAATATGGAATGCATGTAACGTAGAACAATCAAAATAATATTGAGGAAATGAAAAAGTTCAAACACTTATGTCTCATCAAGATTAGTTATGATTCAACAGTTAAGACAGTATAACTCTACATAAGTGAACAAATGGATCAATGGAATAGGGGAAAGAATGAAAAAACAAAAAGCCATTAATATGGTCATTTGATTTTTGAAAATGGTCCCAGAGCAACCAATTAAGAGGGCAAAATACTTTCAACAAATGAAATTGAAATTACTGGATATTAAAGTAGAGGTAAAATTAACATCATTCTCTATCTCACACTCTATAAAAACAATTTGAAATGTATCACTAACTTAAAGGTAAACCATAAATTCTTAAAGCTATTGTTGAAAAATGTTTGAATAGTGTCACTGTTTCAGGATGAGTAAATGCATCTTAGGACAGAGAAGTCAACATACATCAAAAGGAAAATTGACAAATTAAACTTCATTCAAATTACTATTTTTGGTTATTGAAATACTCCATTAAGAATATGAAAGGGCAAACATAAAATAGTAATAGTTTCTTCTACATACATTTCACAAAAGTTGATCTTCTATTGTAGACAGAATCTACATAATCAAAAGATAAAAGAAAAAAAGTACAAATTGTCAAAAGTTCTGAGCAGAAATACATAAAACACACAAATTGTCAATAAGTGTGTAAAGTTTTCAAAAACATTTGCTGTTAGGAAAACATAAATTAGAATTTAAAAAATAAGCACCACTATACAACTGCCAAAATGGGTAAATTTCAAAATACTGGCAAAAGTTTGTGCTGTTAAATGTATAACATCAATGAAAATTTCAAACATGGTTGGTGGGAAATGTTACAACTGCTTGTAAATAGTTCTAGATATATTCATATCTATTAAGTTTGTTTTTGCTGGATGTTTTGAAAAATTTTATGACAATATTTTGGGAATAAACCAGAAAAAAAGAAAAACCAGTAACTATAATCCATTTGAAGTTATAACATTAAAGAGCTTAAAATAATTATAGTCAAAGCTATTCAAAGGGATTTGGAGAACAAAATAAATTGGGATAATAAAATACAGGAAATGAAAAGCCCAGTAAACTCAAAAGGCATGTAACATGTCTAATATACAAGTATAGTGTAAATAAAAAAGGAGAATGTGGTAAGACACTGAATTTCAAATATCTTTATTTCTTTCATCCATGAAATAGAAATAATGCTATATATCTATTATCAATTTTAGAAACAATATGTGGAAATAATAGTGGACATTAAATAAAACTACAACTTATATATTTTACACATACATATCTTATAATATGTTGGATACATACATATATATGTATCTTTTCGACATTAGGTACAATAATGTAAATCTTAATAATTTAAATTTTGACATTTGTATTGACTGCTGCTTTTTTGGTTGACACCTATAAGTCTTATACTGCTTTTCTTTACATCATCTTGCATCTGTTGAATTATTATTTCTTGGTTCCTTCTTATTTTTAAGAGATCTCTCCTTTTGTGATTGCTAACTGATATCCTGTCTTGAATGCAAATGACATCACAATCTTTAACTTGAAATTATACTACAAAACAACTGTGATAAAATTAGCACGGTACTGGCAAAAACACAGCCCTCAGGATCAATGAAACATAATAGAAGATACAGATACAACTGGAAACACAATCAACCACCTTACTTTTGCCAAAAATGTTAGCTGGAAGAAAGATAGCCTGTTTAATAAATGGTGCCAAAAAGTAAAAAAAAGAAAAAAAAAGAAAAAAGAAAACAAAAACTGACTTTCCACATGCTGAAGATTTAAACTAAAACCTTACCTATCAACATGCACTAAAGTCAAAATTGATCAAAAATCTAAATATTAAAACAGAAACACTAAATCTGCTGCAAAACAAAATAGGCAGAAATCACGAAGAGATAGGGTTAGAACAGAGTTCATGAACAAAATCCACACTGCATAGGGAGTAAAGAATCAATGACTGAGATCTCATCTTACTAAGAAGTTTTTGCACACCAAAAGAAATCACTAACAGAGTGAAAAGACAACCCACAGAGTGGGATAAATTTTTAGCCAACTATCTCCTGCAGGATTTTATCTGGAACACATTAAGAACTAAAAATATTGGGATTCCCAAATTCAAAGATCCAAATCAAAAATGGGCATCTGCAGTGAATATATACTTCTCAGATGAAAAAACCCAAATTATAAATAAATATATGAAAAAAACGTTCAACATCTCTTATCATTCAAGAAATGTAAATTTAAAAACTACTGAGATTGAATCTCACTCCAGAAAGAATAGCTAACATCAAGAAATCAACCAATAGGAAATGCTGGCAGGACTGTGGGGAAGAAAAGAACACTTCACTGTCGGTGGTAGTGTAGACTGGTACAACCACTGTGGAAATCAGTGGAGAGTTTCCTCAAAACGGTAGGATTAGCAGTCCTATTTGATGCAGTTTTTTCCTTTCTGGGTATTTTCCCAGAAGAATTGAAAGCATACCACAGCAATATATGTGTAGCCATGTTTATAGCAGCACAATTTGTAATAACTAAATCTTGGAAACAACACAAATACCCACTAACCAAGGAATGGAGAAAAAAGAGATGGTATTTTTGTACAATGTAATACTACTTAGCTAAAAAGAAGGATAAACTCAAGGCTTTTATAGGTAAATGTATGTAACTTGAGACCATACTCGTAAGTAAAATAAATCATACACATGTGTAAACATCATATGTCTCCCTAAGTGTAAAAAACTGAAAGTGTAAATAAGATCCAAAATTCACAATAGATATTGTGAAGGTCTGGGATGGAGAAAAAGAGAAAAGAAAAAAGGAAAAGAATATATATTAGTAGTATAATTATCTATCATATAATAGCTAATAACTAAAAACTATAACTAATCTGTTAACCCATCAAAAAGAATTGTTTGTGCTTTCATTGATCATTTTTTATGCCTATATCTTGTAATACGAGCAAGTACTTTGAAGATAATAATTCACGATATATTTACTATTGTTAATCTACTACTTGTTTTGAAATTCTGTATCATAATTTTTATTCTTTTTTCATTTTAAAATAAAAGTAAATAAATTTAGGCAGATATTCTATACTATGTTAAATCTGAATAAATATTGTCGAAATGTTAGGCATTATATAAGGGTAAATATGCATGATCTTCAAAAAAAATTTCAATCCTAGACACCAGTGAGTATAAAATTATGTTTATTGTGCAACTATTTTGATATTAAATGGGAATGAAAAATAAATTCAAATTCATATTGGTGAAATTTGTAAGCAAGTAAATGCATTGATACATAGAATACCATATGTTAAAATTTAAATACTGAGAAGCAATGAAAATCAACTATAGCTGGAGTGAACAAAATCAACCTTTTAACCAAACATATTTAGAATAAAAGTGAGATATGCAACACTATATGCAATATGATTTCTTTTTGATGCAATTCACAATAGGCCAGCCTCATCACTATGATGAGACTGTTGAACCCAAAGGTATAAAAGCATTAGGACATGGAGTTTGGAATATGTGAATGCATGAATATTGAGACTTAGTCATTTTTGACCTTGAATAATTACTTAATAAGCCTTTGGATAATTTCCAGTTTTCTGAAAGTCTGTTTTTTTGACAATTACTGTCAATGTCCTCTTCATTTTTGTACAGACATATTTTCTGACATCCTTGCTGTAGCAATATATAGTGTTTTCAAAGAGGTTATTTTAAATTGCCAGGTTTGGGTCATGTTTGCTTTGGGGCAGTGGATAAGAAAAAAACCTTTGAAGAGGTGGGGAGAAAAGCAGAATAATGAAGCACAATACATTTTAAAGCCTTAATATATTGTTCTGACTAACAAAAAATAAATTTTGAAACCTACCACCTTTCATGTATTAAGATAATTGAACCTTAGTTTAATATTTGCTGACTTTGCAGTCCTCATTCTCCCTCTTGCAATAGATCAACCAAGATTCAACATTATGTAATTAACAAGCCACTCACTTAAAAAATGTCCTTGTGATATTATGAAATGAGAAGACTCTCCCTTGTTGCTTAGGTTTGTTTGTTTTTTTGTTCTATTCTCCCCTTAAAGCTACTATCACTATCAAATTTGCTTTAGCCAAGAAGTATGACTACAGTGTGTCATCATGAAATATACATGGTCATAAATTATGGAAAACAGTTATCAGAAGCTCATGTAAAATTTATATACCTCTACTTAAGACAGCACTATAATAAGTATAGCACTATTTTTCACAAATTAGTATCTTTGCTTTTTTAAAAACTAAAATATATTAAAGGTATAAATAATAATTCATTATTCCACAAGCTCACAAATTCAAAATATACTTGTTTTAGAAATATATTTTTTATAGAAAGTAATCTATTTGTTGCTTTACTTCCATATAGTAGTGGAGTACTATGCATTTTTTTTGTATCATTGCTATATTTCTTTAAAGATGGAAAGGATACAAATGATAGGAAATAAAGTAATTCAACTGAAATGTTAAGCTCATCACAAGTTTTATTTTGAGAAGAATGTGAGTATGTATTTGAATATGTATATACATATATGTGAGAAAGCTGTTCATACAATATACATGTATATATATACATCCTTATACACGTTTCAGAAATTTAAATATATAGCCACAAGAGTATGATTTACTTCTGAACAGTACTCAAGATCTGATTTCCACTGCTTGTTAGTATCTCAATTTTTAATCATAATCTGTGTATAACATTAAAGGACGCAGTAATAGTAATGCCTAATTAGGATATTTACAATTTTTACTCATGAAAATGTTATCTTGTTTAGAATTTTTTGGTATGTCTATCATGTAAATATTTCAGCATCTACAGGGAAAATCTTACTAATGGAATCTATTTGCATTCAATTAAAAGAATTGGTGAATTTATACACAACTCAAGGAAAGTATATTTAACAATTCCTGTGTAACTAACTATGACCTGAGTCATTGTCCAAGCAAATAAGTTTGAAATAGTTTAAAATAATTAAGTTGAATGTAACAAAATGTTCAGGATTTTAGCATGCTAGATGATTGCTTTTCATGCATTTCAGGAATTTATTTCCTTTTTAGGGTAGAATACATTTTAAAGGCAAGCAATTCCAATTATATCACTTCTGTATTCACTTTTATAATATCTGAGCTTTGTAAGTATTAAAGAATAGAGTTGTACAGATTTGGCTTTAGATATCCTAAGAATTAAGATATTAGAACTAATTTATATGTCCAAACTTTGTTCTGTGAGTTCTAAAAGATTACTTTTTTAACCATTTTCTACTTTTTTCTGAATTTTAACCTTCAAACTTACAAATATAGCCTCAATACTACAACTTATAAATTTTAGATTGAGTAATTTTGTCAGTAAAATGTTAAGCTATTGCTTTTCTTGATGATAATAAGCAGTAATACTAGCTACTTTAGAGTAACATAAGTAAATTCTAATATTTCAACTGAATAGTAATGCTGAATAGTTCAGGTTTAAACAGTTTATTAAACAGTGAGAAATGTTATCTAAGGACATTTCTAAATACTGTATTATTATTTGCTTCTATACTCTAAAAAATAAAAAAGCACATTTTGCCAAATGTTTCACTTACGGCTGCCATATTCTTTTTCATTCAAAATATTTGTATCATAGTCCAGTAATTATTTTTCTCAGAAATAAAATAAGCAATAATTTTATTTTTTCTGTGCCTTGTCTTTTAAATTAGATTAAATTTATATAGATTTTAGTTTTATCTAAAGTATTCAAATGAAACAATAAAATATATAATAATAAGCAACAATTCTTTAAATAATGCTAGCTGTTCTTGTTATTTTAAAACTTGTTGTAAAGAATGCTATGCTTTTAAAGAAAAATAAAAGGAATATGAGAATATCATTTCACACGGTTTTACATTTTGCCATTACATCAGTATTATGTAATTAAAACAGATATCTACTTGGAAGTAAAGATTCATGGGTTGCAGTTTAACACTTCCACGTGACTGCCACCCAATACAATATCATTTAAATCATGGGTTCATAATTGATTTTTACTTTTGAATTTGACAACTAGTTATAACCTTATACTTAATAGTCTGTGTATATGCAGTATGATTAAAACATAGGTAAATGTTTAAAACTGTATTATAGTAAAAGACACATAGCCATTAATTCCCATCAAAATACTCCTTTTCACTTTGAACACAATTTTTCCATCATCTTTATCACTTTGTGAAACAACTAGGGAAGTCTTCTTTGTCTTCAATTGCCCTGTCCTGGAGGTTAGAATGTCTTAAAATGATTTACATCTTTACCTTTCATAATCATTTTGCCTTTGGGGAAAAGAAAATGTTTCATGATGCCAGACCTGGTGACTACGGTGCCTTTCTGGATGGACCCTGGTAACGACATTCACAGGATTTGTACTTACATCTCACAAAGACACAAAAAAGATTTCAGAACTGCTGGCAAGAATGTTTTGATAAGTATGTTTAAAAGAAGTGGATATTACTGAGAGGAATTAATGGTAATACTTTAACTGTAACACATTTTAAAATATAAATATTTACTATCTATTTTGATCACTATTTTATGTATTCATAAAAATAAATGAAAAGTAGTGAATTAATTAAAGTCTTTCTATTCTGAATAGGCAAGTTTTCAACACTTTCCAAAACTATTCTTAAGAGATTATAACTAATTTTTTTAAGTTGTCACAGAAATATTTTAAATGCTCTGACCAAAATTTCAAAAGTTTCTACTAAATACTTAAACTAGAGAAATAAATGACTTTTACTTCTCTAAAAGGATAGCATGTTATTCAACTGTTCAGACTAATGATTAGCACTTGACCAACCTATTCTATATAAATTGGTCTCTAAGGAAGCAATTAGAAGAAATACGTAGTTTGAAACAATTATTAAAACAATTGTAAGGAATAGATTAGCTCTGAAGAATACATTTATAGCAAAATGCTGATATTTCATAACAAAGCCTCTGTTATGAGTACAAGATGAGTAACTGTTATCTGAAACTTGGGACCAGAAATGTTTTGCATTTCAGATATTTTTCTGGTTTTAGTATATTTTAATCTATAGGTTGGGATACATTCAGGAGGAGACCCATGTCTAAACATGAAATTTATTTGTGTCTCAGATACACCTTCTAAATAGAGTGGTAGTGATTTTGTGCAAATTTTAGTTCAATTGTATTTTGACTGAATTTTTACATGAGGTCTGGTGTGAACCTATTTGTGTTTTTATGTCAATGCTAAAAGAGTTTTGGATTTTAAGGAACTTCATGCAATTTTCTGGTAAAAGCTATGTTAGACATGCATATTGATATATGATTCTACAATTCAATGATAACACTGTCCAGTCAAAGGGTGAATGAATAAGAGTTAAAATAAGATCTTAGAGCAGAAAACTATTCAAAATAGTATCTATTCTCTCTTAAATGGGTATTTTTTAATTCATCAGTGGTGTCCTACCTGTGGCAGAATGTAGTCATCAAGCATACACATACATGTTAAAATTTCTAAATTTCTTTATCCTAAAATATTTTTATAATTTACCTATTTTTCTTTTATATAAATAATTTATCACTGCCTGTGAAATATCATTCTAAGAAATGTATAAAATTCTCATCTCACATAATACATGTGCTTTCCGTTTAAGTTTGTAATATAAAGAATTCTGTATCCCATCTTCTTTCCTTTGAGAGCAAGAAGGGATTCTTTTTATATTTTAACTTACAAATGAGGTTAAAGTATTTCTTTAATACAAAACAAATGTTGAATAGGTAAAGAGCAGTATTAGAGAAAAAAAAGAGAAATATAGCCCATAAAATGGCATATTAGTCAACATGGATGCAGCATTTTATATGAAGGGTCTTGAAGTACTAAAGACCTTGAAGTACTAAAGGAATATTTATAAGATGAAATTTGCACATATAACTTCAGTTTCTTTTCTCTTATTTTCTCCTCATCAAATACATTTTCTTAAAAGGTCATTGTTAAGGCGAGCAGATGAAAAATAATGCATGGAATAGTACCAAAAGAGACTGGTTTTTTGAAATCTAGGAATAAGAGACCATCACCACATTTCACTCTTCTAAAAATTGTGATAATTCTTAAGTTTCCTCCCCATCAGAAAGCAATGAAGAGATCCACCTGGCTCCTCTCTCTCTCTCTCTCTCTCTCTCTCTCTCTCTCTCTCTCTCTCTGTAAGCAATCCTCTCCCAGGATTTCTATTTCAGTTTCTCTGCTTACAGTCTGACAGGACTGAACTGATGGTTGAATAACTCAATTAAAACTTTTTTTGCAGTTTCCTTCCCACTGCTTGAGTATTATATGAATGATTCCTATTAAACGTACGAGCAAAGTTAAATGACTTTGCAGGAGATGAACATTTGATAGCTAGGGATTAACTTTTCTATGTTTGCACATGGAAGGTCCCTTTTGATTCTTTATAAGTGGGTTCTAATGATATAGAAACTCCATTTATCATGGTGCATTGATTAGATGTGCTATACTCCCTAAGATAAAATACATAATAAAAATGTGAAGCCAGATGAAACAACCTTTCCCTCTAAGAATTTCAGGAATCAGATTATTCAGAAACGCAGCACTTATTTTCTATCTTTTCTCAAATGTAATAAGCTATTGTTACCATTTACACAGACCAAAATCTCTTTCCTATTCATCAAACTTATCATGTCTCTTTAATTTTTCAGATTTCCTCGGTCAAATACCAGTCACTTAATTAAATAGCACATAAGCATGCTGAGTTCTGGAACTTTAATATCTTTTTCCCCTTTCTGTTCATCCTATATAAAGACATTTTGAGTAAGTGGATCCTTTTGAGAACCTTGCACTCTAATCATTTTGCTGATTTCACTGGTCGTAACCAATTAATCCTACATTGTCCCTTGATAATTTTCCTAGAATCAAAGTCACTGTCTTTCCTCCCACAGCATCTCATTTTGGCAGCATACTGATAAGAACAAATGCAAGGTTGTTGCATGTTTCTCATGATTTCATTTTTGTGCATTTTGTTTATAAAATAAATATTTATTTACAAAAGGCCCTGAGTCAAAACCTAGGACAACACAGTATTAATCATTCTTTTGGCACAAATTTATTATTAGACCTTGTTTACATTTTCTGACCTATCAAATATATATGTTAGAATAGAGAATTTCAAAAATTCCAATAATTTTCATTAATTTATGGTTGCATATATAAAATTATTTATTACAAAAAATGCAACTTATTCAAGTTTAATAACTTGAATAATGGGAGACATCCATTCTCTAGCCTACCATAAATCATATTAAAATAAAAATTGAACAAAGGACTATCACTAACTCTTCTTAGATCCCATAGAGAACTAACGTTACAGGATAAATTATGGTCCCAAAAGTCTGGAGACTGACTGGCTGTACAGAAAATATCACCTTATTACTTTAGAGGCCTGCAGCTGAAGGGAGTATTAGTAAGAACACTTTAAAAAGTAAATGATAAATTACTGAAGGCTCCATTAGAACTAGCTTGAGTGTCAAAACTCTGAGGGAATTTAGAATTTGAAGTTAAAGTTCCCCCTCACTCTTCCTGATGCCAAATTTCAGGAACCCTATGAATTTCTTACTGTGAAAAATGAAAGAAAAATAGTTCCATAATTCAGACAAGGCAAGGGGGGCAAGTAATTATTTTAACATACAGTCAGAGCTATTTTTACTCATTAGCAAGGCCAAAGATCAAGAGAAACTATTATACCAGAAGCTAACTGTGGTTTTTCTAAAGGATTGGTCACTGGAGACAGGAAATACTCAATATTATTTTTCTCTAGTCTTAGAAATAGCGAAACGAAAATACCAATATTCAGTTGTGGATTACTAAAAGTCTTTATTTAACCAGGGGCCTAAGGAACATAATGCCTGTCCCTGCACCTTCTACCACATTGACATCACTGTCATATAATAACAGAAGGCAAAAGTTAAAAAAAAAGAAGCATCAGACACAATTTAAAAAGTCTCTTAGGGATATCCAATGATAATATAGGAGAAAAAACAAAACAAACAAACAAACAAAAAGTAAATACCATATCTCCTATACCACCGCTATATAGCAAAGAGTAGACATAGCCTAACTCCTGGCCAAAGAAACAGATCGCACAATCAAGTGTCTGTTCTTTATACTTAATACCTAAGGTCTCACTTTCATCAAAATTGGCAAGCATTAGGCCTGGGAATTTGCCTCAGTGGCTTAAGTGCCTGTCTGGCAGGAGTGAGGTTGTGAGTTCAATCCCCAGTGCCACAAAAAAAAAAAAAAAAAAAAAAAAAAAAAAAAAAAAAAAAAAAAAAAAAAAAAAAAAAAAGAAAAAATAAAAAAAAAAAAAAAAAAAAAAAAAAAAAAAAAAAAAAAAAAAAAAAAAAAA
>RJWM01037681.1:0-17284 GCA_004363535.1 Dasyprocta punctata | reverse complement strand
ACTTCCCCAATTTCTCCCTCAGTGAGTGTTATATGTGTTTGAATCCAGGTACAAGCCTAAATTGTTATAAATTAAAACAATGCTGAAAAGGAATTTCAGTCCCAAAAGAATGGTTATTATCCAGAAATCAACCAATAACAAATGCTGAAGGAACTATGAGGAAAAAGGAAACTCTCTGCACTGTTGGTGGGAGTGTAAAGTGGTGTAGCCACTGTGAAAATCAGTATAGACATTCCTCAAAAACTAGGACTGGAGGTTCCATTTCAACAAGCTATTTCTTTTCTTAGTATATTCCTGAAAGAATTACAAGCATCATAGCACAGTGATGTGTGAAGGGTTATGTTTACAGCATCACAGTTTGTAACAGCTAAATCTTGGAAACAACCCACACACCCACCAACCAATGAATGGATAAAAAAAGATGTGTTTTTTTTCCAATACAATGAAATACTATTCAACCACAAAAACAAATAAATTTGAGACATTTTCAGTTAAATGGATGTACCTTGAGTTCACACTCTTAAGTGAAATAAATCAGACACACATGTAAATATCTCATTGTCTCTGGTGTGAGAAGCTGAAAGTATAAATAAAGGATGAAAACATATAATAGATATTGTGAAACAGGAAGAAATTGTTCAAAAGGAAAGGGGAACTTGAAGGGGGAAGGAGGGAAGGGAAAAGAAAAAATGAGAAAAGAATAAAATGGAAATGAAACTTGGCAGATAAGGAGGAAAAGAATGTTTGAAAGGAGGCGGAGGACATGAAATGAAATGAAAAAAGAGAAATCAAGTTATATCATGTACAGGTACAAATTCCCTATAACAGATGTGATCATTATGTATATGTAAATGGTACCAATAACCCTAATTTTAAAAAAGAAAACGTTAACATATGCCATCTCTAATACCATAACTGTTTGTTTTGTTTAGCAGCTCTATTGCCTGAAGTACATGGTGGGTCACTTAAGAGGCAATGACCAGAGAGCTACCCCAGTCGCTGAACTGCAAAGCACCAACCAAAGAAAAGCAGTGTCCTCTCAGAATATCATCGTAAAATACCCAGTTATCAGTGCAAGTCAAGGCAAGAGAGAAGGACTCTCAGTCCTATTGTGAACGTTGCTTGTTTTTCTTTATTTCTGATTCCAGAAATTCCATGATATTTGCAAATTTCACCACTTTGATTTTTGTCATCAGGTTCCCTGTGACAAAGTAGGAACTGAAGCCACCACTTCTGTCTCATCTGTATGCTGTTATCACTGTCAGAGTTGCAGGTATGTGTGGGACTGACATGAAAAGAGAGGTGTGTCAGCACATAGGTCTATTCCCTTCTGACTCTGAAACAGTGTAGAGTGATAGACATAAAGATGGCAATAGTTTACTTGGTAATCTAGTTTTCATTCTTACCAAGAAAAAACCACATGCTGCCATAGGTAGTCACAATGCTCGCACAAACAGTTCAATAAAAAACATAAGGATTGAAAGGGGAAACAAGTGAACATTGATAAATAAGTATAAAAATGTTTCTTAAATAACTCTATTATTCTAGTTCATTTTATTTAATGTTTTAGCTAATTTTAGTTAAAACAACCCAGCATAGAATTATACTTTTGTGTATTTAGCTAAACAATGCATGCTGTAAAAAACCTCATCAATAGTTTATTCTAAGGCTGAAAGAATGCAAAGTATTCTATGTGGAAGAAAGCAGATCTGTGAGTTTTGGGGGTATGTGAGGGAGAGGCAGGAAAACTTATCAAAGTATTCAAGAAAACTTTCAAGGTAATGGAAATATGTGCTATTCTGAATGTACAATTAGTTTCAAGAAAATGTATATAAAATGTACAATATATTGTTTTCAAAGACGTACATATATTAATTTATATGTCAAAAGTAATTCTTTATGCCAAATACTGTCTCTTCATCTTGGTCTCCAAATTATTAAAATAATGGAAGAAAAGATACAAGTTTTTGTGTCATGAACAAGTGCTTTTATTCTCATATTTTCATTTTTAATTTCTTTGTTTTCATTTGCATGAAAGAAAAGGGTTACTCATCTCTGAGTATTGCAAAGCATTAATATGAGTAACTACTTTAGTCTGAAATTTACTATCATGATACTAAGAAATCTTACTAGGTCACAGTCCTTTTAAGAGATATAAAAATAACAGATTTTTAGAATGTTGAAATACAGCATAAAGTGCATCCATTGAATGTTTACATTTTTGTTATAGCAAATAAATGAGCATTTTGTAAGATGAATTTAATGACATAATTTACTAAAACATTTATGACAGAATTAATCATGAAAATTCATCTTCCAGGGTCATTGAAAATTTTCCCAGTTGGGTGTGGAAGCACTCAAGAGGCTGAGACAGGGAGACTGCTGTGAGTTTGAGGAGAGTCTGGGGTACATAGTGAGTTCTAGGACTGCCTGAACTACATAGTGAAACCTTGTCTCAATAAAACAAAACAAAACAAAAGAGACTGTTTCAAAAAAAAATTATGCCTATCCAAATCTCGCAGTACTCTTTAGAAACAACGAAGATTCCTTAGTTTAAAATAAATATTAGAGATGAAATTTAGAAAAATCTGAGATCTTTATGTTCAAGTTTTCACTCAACAGCATTCATTAAATCACAAACTATAGTCAGAAGAAATCTACTATTGACCTGAAAAGAAAAAAAAAATCCTACAATCTTTTCGTTGGCATATTAGGTATCTTTTTGAATATTTAAATATAGTGCTATTTTGTTAAATATCAACAATCTGAAATAGATTCTATCAGAAAGATGACCAGTGACATAGTTCTTCAGTGGAATCACACAGTGAGAAATAATCTTGGAGACTTCGCTGCTTTCCTCATTTACTAGATGAAGACTCAAAGTACAGGGCTATGATATCATTTTGCAAAATTTTGCAGAGGAAATGCTAGAAACAAATGTGAAAACTCAGTTCCATGATGCCCAATTGTTTTTTCCTGTGTCCTCATCTGTCTTGCTTTTTCCTCTTGATTTTAAACAATTTAAACAAACTGGATTAAACCGATATAGTATCGAAAATGAGTAGCTTACCTATCATGTCCAATGTGAACTGAAAAACTCTTCAAGGTAGTATAGGTTATAAGGTCGCTAGCTAAATAAAGATTTTTTAACTACTGATAAAGTTTATCTGGTGAAAAAATAATTGAAATTTCTTAGACTAGAATTGCAATGTTCAAAATTTAGAAAATGTGTAATAGGTTGCAATTTTACTTTTTAAAAAACTCAGAAAAGAAAGCATAGAACAAAAATTGAAAATACTTCATTTTTTTCTTGCATGTGATTGTGAGATTTACAGATGAAAAAGCAGTACTCTATTTAGTAAAACACCTGAACACTGTAGAAAAATTTGCTGTAGTCAAAAATAATATCCCAATGAAGAAGTCAGAGAAAAGCCTGGAAGTTAAAATAAATCAGTGTTCATCTGAACTCATGCGGTCAAGCATATTTGAGAGTTCAGAGTTCTTCAGATTCAAGCAAATAAGATGTATGCTATGTATGTTACATAATATACTCAGTGACATCTAAAGCAATAACATATACATAAATACATCAGCATTTTTACCATTATTTGCAATAACGGCAAAAATTAAATTAAAACTATTAATAACCCCACATCTACTACGGTCTTGAAAGGACTTTAATCCTACTTGAAAATTTCACCTTTAATGTAAGAGAGTTTCTAATGCTGTGATTGAGGGATTGATTTTAATTATTATTCGGCTAAAATTTTTATCAATGATGCAAATGAATACACAGGAAATATTCCTTTGAAATAGAAGACTTCAACAAGCAATATGTTGGATTATATTCAAGAAAAGTAATTTCAAGACAGATTAGCCAAATGGGCCTGTAATATTTTTATATTATTGTAAGTGAGTTATGGAGAGATGTAAATCTCTAAAGAGCAGCAAAATCAAGCTGTGTCATAAGAAGAACATGTAATAGATCAAAACTATTATGTATACAAAAGAGAAGATTAATGTGAGGCCTGCATGCTAGCATTTGAATAAACGGTGAGAAGATAGAACTGAGATAATGCTTAGAAGATACGAGCTCACAGACTGGAGTTGATTCAGTCATTTTAGGATACAGCGAGTTTCCAGACTTTTGAAACATTTGAGAATGGCTAGGTATTCACCTGACAATAACAACATAATGGGGATTGTATGGCATGAATTAACAATCAGAGTTTTGAATAGCCACTTATAATATTTGATTTTATATATTTAACAAAACCTTCACTCTTGAAAATTGCAAAGAAATTTACTACCCCTTTTCTCATAATCATTGGAAAGTATTATTATGAGAATGGAATGTAAAGCTTTACATGCAGATATACTTTTAGTATGATAGTATTTGCAAGATTACATTTTATGAAGATGTACTTTAAAATGTTAAATGAAAATGTTTATTTAAATCTAATTTTCTATTATGTTTTGGCATAATAATTGTGTGTGGTTTAAGGCAGTCAGCACGTAAGGCCACAGCAAAGCAGAGCCCCTGCTAATTTTTTTAAGCCTTTGTTAATTTCAACCTGACAGGAAAGATAGTTTAATCAGTGCACAGCTAATACCTATTTAAGTGAGCAGCCAGGGAAATGGCTGCTTGAAAAACTAGAGCACGCACACGCATGGCCAAGACATTCTCTTTGACAATTTCAGTGATTTCAAAATGAAAAAGAGTATGAAATGTGCACTAAAGGAAAGAAAGATTACTAAAACAAACAGGGAAAACATTTTTAGGTTACATACATTCCCTACATTCTCCTATATTGGTATTGATTCCTAAACAATAAATATTTACATTCATGAATTTGTAGAATCTTTTTGTACGTTGACTCTTAACAAATGTTCAGCAATATTAAGTAGTTCTTCGATAAGAATTGAAGTATGAAATAGTATTTTCCCTATAATCAGACTTACTAATTTTGCAACCAAAGTATTTTATTAATATTTTCCTTAGTTTATTGTTATATATCACATACATTACATGTAAGTATATAACTTCTCAATCAGAGAGCTAAATTCTATGAATAAATATTACAAATCAATTGATTCAGGATTCTTTTCTGGTCAAATGAATTTTTACTTCATAAATGTCATATCCTAAACAGATTACAGAATTATGATTCCTATTGAAAACAATGGAAATCTCAAAACTTAATAAAGCTCACTATGCTTACAAAAGAACAGTTTACTTACAAATATTGAACGACTAGTCTGAAACAAAAATAAAAAAATTTCAGTTTTAAATTTGGAAATAAAATTTTAAGGTGAATGTTTATAGTTATTTGAACATGTTCATTAAAATAAAGTATAATATCATTAATCATATGGCTAACTTCTTACAATTTAAAAATCTTAAATATGCCAATGAAGATGAAATATTGCTTTATTTTTATATAGAAGCCACCTAGATATCAAAAAGATAATTTTAAGATCTTTTTATTTAGAGTGGTAAAAAATACAAATAACTTTTCCATTATAGGCAATTCAAATACATACATATACATACACACACAAGCTCACACCAAGAAAAAGCCTGAAGAATTTTTACCACTCTTTTATTTTTTTTTCTGATTCTAAACTGAATTTTGGGAATAGTGCCTACTGAAAAACATTTGCACTATCAATTCGAAAGCCCCAGAACAGTGACATTCAAAGCAGACCAACACTGATTAATTTCGGCAATTATACTTGGAATAAGACCACAGAGATAATAGTAACGAAGAATTATAGAGCTTGATAAGATGAAACTAGATAGAGAAAAATAAACAAAGTGCTTAATGACAAAAACTCATATGTGTTAATTACCATTCTATAAATAATTGTATGAATTAGCAGTTCTGTTCATTTTTTCATTGTAATAGCAATAAATATGAATACTCTGTTAAACTAATTTTTAATTAAATTCTAATTACAAGACACATTTTACATATAATCATTGATTATAAAGAACCATCACTGAGAATTAACTTTTTATAAATTAAATAATAACCTGTAATTTTTGAAATAATATTTTATTGTTAACTAAAATGTAAAATCCAGGATATTTAAATTGTGACTTTATAGTGCATTCTAATAGGGAATGAGTATTAAATAGAAAATTTAACATAGTTATAAGATTAACGTCAAAAATAGATAAACTATTACAGTTGTTGTATAAATACATTTAAATAATTGTGGTTATTTATGTGTAAAATAACTAGCTAATCACCTTAATTCATCACTGTACTGTAAAGTGTGCTATGTCTAACAGAATGATTTATAGTAAGTCAATCAACTTACTTCTCACTATAGCCTCTTCAGTATAACATATAAAAAACAGGAGTTGGAGTTGTGGGAAAGAGAAATAGTTACAAAGTTCACATACTAATATATGTGAACATAGAAGAGTATAAGATATTCTTTGACATTAAATTTTTCAGATTGTTGCTTGGAATGTTACTGAGATAGGGTCTCACTATATAGTTCTGGCTGGCCTCGATCTCATGAACTTTTTGCCTCAGTTTCAAAATTTTGGAATTAGAGGCAAGACCACCACACCCAGCTATATATTATGTTTAAATAAGTATTTACTGTGACTTTTTCCAAAGACCAGCAAATGCAGAAATAAAGAACCGCAGTTGGCTCTTTAAAAAAGTGGTCATCTATTCATCTGATATGCTCACATTATGCTTTTTTGGTATAAGAAGAGATTTAGTGCATCTCTAATTTTACAAATGAAGATGCCAGTGTCTAAGAAGTTAAGTTTAAGCCTGGGTTAATATAGTTAGCTAATGGCAAAGATAGAAAGCAACCCGCGCCTACTGCATGCATTCAAGAGGAGACATTTCAGGGGGATGAGCACTATTTTTTAGGTCAAGCAAATTCAAATGTAAAGTTGGCACTCTGATAGGTAAATAATTGGCTTGTTCTAGGTTATAAAGATAGACCAAAAAAAAAAAAACCCAAAAAAACAAAATAAAGCAAATAAAACAAAAACTGGAAAAGTCTTATCTTAAAGGCTTTCATAGTTCAAGAGAATCAGCAGGTTATTTTGCTAGAACGTCATAAGTAGCAGACATATGCAGGGACATGAGGGACAAACAAACCAACGAGTTTACATTATTATTTGTTAACTTGTAAAATGCGAATTACTAAGATTTTTCGAGGGTTTCAATGACATAATATGTGAAAAATCAATCACATAATGAAAACACAATTGTTTCATCCTATTTCTTTCTCTTTGCTATATGCCCTCATGCACACATTATATATAATATATATATATATATAAAACATATATATTATACATATTCTAGGGATCATATATATATGATCCCTAGAATATTTCGACCTACTTCATCGTTTCCTTTTTCTTGCATAAATTTTGTTTTATTTTATCTATTTGTCTCATTATTATTATTTTCAATTTTAATGCTGAGACCCAAATAGACATTCTATTTTTTAAATTGTAATATTAACTTTCGTTTAAATGAATAAATTATATAAATATTCAATGAATATTTTATGAAAAAGCATATTGCATGTTTATGTACTATGTTCTTTGTATTAAGACAAAGTTACTAAGTTTCATATTCTAATTTTTGATCTTCTACCACTCCTACACTGCTGTTATTTATTTCATTCACCACAATAAGAATGATAGACCAAAATTTTAGGTATCATTTTGCCTTTCAATTGATCTTAGAGGATTTCTACAATATAATATTCATTAGACTGTGTTGTATGATGTTTGAGAGAACTAATCATCGTTTTAATTTTTATGCTATATATAATTATTTCAGGTATTAGTCTTATAAGTAGCGTGTTAAAATTTTGAGTCCATTCATAGTATTCATCAGAGCTTGAAATAACTATATTCATTACATTAGTTGTATGCTTTTATTTTTGAAGTTACCTTTTTCAGGTTTTCTATTTCTATCCTTTTCATTTTCTTAGACCTTGTGTTTGTTTTATATGTGAATAAAAGTTTTAAGGTATGCATGATTCTCTCTTACATGTAATGAGTTGCTGCTTTTAAGGATTGCAATAACATTCTAAAGTTACATTTTCTGTCCCCATTTAAAACTTGAAAAAAAGTTGAAATTTGACTATTTTATTCAATCTTTGCATATTTTTTTCTAGGTATGTATTTTGTCATCTGAACTCATGGGTTAGAGTTAGTTTACTGTAAACACTATATCTCATGTCAAATATTGCTTTCCAAAAAATAAATTTTATCAGCATGATGTTCATAATTTCATACTACGTGCAATAATTTTATTTATATTATTGTATTTTTGGATTATTGCATTGTTTTAACTCTTTTCTTTTCAATGATTCTTACCATATCAACCCTTCTCCTTCCAGAGCTACACAATTTCTAAAAACCTTTGAAGTGGCTGTTTATGTGTGTTTAATATTCATGCATATGTGTACTGGGGAAGGGACTCTAAAGTAAGGTCTTCCACTGAGTTTTAAGACAATTACTTGTCTATTTTGTTATTATCAAAATCGGTTTCTTTCTTTCTTCCTTCAGTAAGCAGTTTCCCTAACAGGTGACAGTCATACTGTCACACACTAGAAGTTCAATTGCATCATTACTTGTTTATTTCATTGATTTTATGTGAGACAAAGATGAGTTTGTTAATACCTGGGTTTTGCCCAAGAACATAGTTTCATAGGTCCCTTTTTCTTACTTACTGTTTGGTTTGCTCGAGAATGCACCGATGTGTCACATTTGGGTCAGGGTGCAACTGGGGCAGGCTTTATATTCTGGCACTCATTTTGCTGAACATCAGAATAAGAATGTCTATGAGAAATTGTACTAACTGCATTCATGACTCTTCCACTTTTTCCACACATAATCACCAGTATCAGTAGTGACATGTGGGATTAACAAATGGTTGACAGATAAGTTAGAACAAATTTTTTTCTGGTATGAGCATGTTCTAAGTACTGCAGAGGGTTATATTTCTACACATATTATTCTCGTGTCATATCATCTCTCAGTCCGGTGGGAGATGGAGGGAGATATTTGTGGTTATATCAGTGAACTCCGGTTCTGCAGTAGAGAGAGGGCTACACAGTTTCTGTTTAGCACCAACACTGCATTTTGGAGCCAAGGTTAATGGTGCAACTCCCTGTGGTATTTGAGATAAAGCATATTTTATGTGAACTGTTTGGATTTCTCCATTTTGATTTTTTTGTTTGTATTACAAGGTCTTTTTAATCAATTAGTTTATTTATTTATTTATTTATTTATTTATTTATTTTTGTACCAGGACTCAAACTCAGGACCTTGCTTTTGCCTGGCAGGCACTGTCCCGCTGAGCCACATTCCTGGCACAAGATTTCTCCATTTTGAGTGTTAAAAAATGTTTTGCTAATCACTGAATCTTATAACTGCTGAAGTGACTCCCTTGCTCTGGCAAGAAATTTTGTGCTGCCATTGATTTTAGGTGTAAAAGTTTTCATTTCTCCTCTGTGAATATTTGGTGTTTTCACTGGTGCTTTTAGTTGCTTATATTAGAAAGTACTAATTAGGAGACATTTTAAACCAAATACTCATAGTTTTCATTTTTGAAATATAAAAATTCATATTTTGTGTGGAGGGTACTGGGATGGAACCCAGGGTCTCAGCATGCCAGGCAAGCACTCCATCACACTGCTACATCCATGGCCATGAAAATATGAACATTCTTAAAGTCTTTAAGAAATACAGTATTTATAATTTCTTATTTTTCATGATATTATTAATGAATATTGTACAAATCATATTCCAGATGAAGAATACTTGCATCAATCATATGTGGTACATGAAAATCCATTTCAAAACTTGGAGGCTTAAAACAATTGCAATTTCAATTAGGTTACCAAGAACCAGGAATGCATCTTAGATAGACAAATCTATTTACTGAGCCAAAGGTGCAAGTACCTGTGAATGCAGAAATAAAGAAATCGGTGCAATAGATTCATTTTTTAAATAACCAGTATACCTCATTCCAAATATGTGGTCAATTATTTATAGGAACTCTTCTTTTTATGTTTTGTAATTTTGATAAACAATTCCTGAATTTAAAAATATATTTGTGAGTGTTTACATTTTACCACTTGCCTTAGGCTTGGTAGAAACATCATTTAAAGTCTCTGAATGTCAGCTTTTTAAAATTGGTGAAACAATGCAATCAATGGAATGCTACATAGAAATGTATAAAATATGATATTTCTTTGTAAGCAACATGCAGCAAACAGAAATTTCATTTTGTGTGTGGATGTATTCATAACTATGAAAATATACTGAGGCATAAATCAATATATAGACAGAATTTAAGTTTTTAAATATCTTAAAATACCTTTTGAATTTGAAGATTGTTGTCACTTGTGTCTAGATGTCCTCCCAAAGCTTCATGAGGTCCTACATGGGACTTTTCAGAGGTGGCTGGATCTAAACTGTGTGATATTGGGATTAAGCATGTGAGGCTGGGATCACGGATGTGTGATTACTAAATGAATCCACTGATTAGTTTGGCATAGTTCTGGGTAGCAGTAAGGGTTTCACAACCTGGGTGTGCTATCCACCCTAAGGGCGGGTAGCTTGGGTAAAATACAAGGGACAGAAAGAGGGATAATGTTGCTGCTTGTTGTTTGTTTGTTTCTTACTTCTTGCTGCTTGCTTCTTTCTGCCTGCCCTGCTTTACCATGGACTGTTTCCCCTCTGCCATGCCACCCTCCTTGTAGCCAGGCAATTGTGGACTGAAACCTCTACAAATTGTGAACCAAATAAACCTTTCTTCTTTCAAATTTGGCTGTTGGGTACTTTGTCTCAGCAACTAAAATGGAGATAATTCAATTGGAAGAAAAATTCATTTAATTTGAGGACTAACTTTTCATTTGAAAGCTTACAATATTTTTTTGCTTTCAACTTTTGGAAGTCTGAGATATAAAATGTATTTGAAAAAAAAGTACTGAGGCTAAAATATAGCAACACGATAACCAAGTCTTTTAAGAAAATGTCGTTTTTCTCCCCCAATATCTCATAATTTTCTCCTCCTAATGATAATCTTGCCTTTGGCCATAGTAATTTCCTTGCTTTTGAATTTTGGTAAGCAACTATAATACGTTCATCTCAACAATGTAATACAGTTCTGCCTGTTTTGTAAACCTCAAATAAAATCATTGTTTGTAATTTCGTACACGTGTATGTTGTTTCCTTCACTTGACATTTTATTTCAAATATTCATTCATACTGGTTGTTACTGGTGGCTATATTCATGTTATTATATTGGTTCATTTTTTAAGAGTACATGCTTGTGAGACATAGTAATTGCATTCATCTTGGAGAATTGGTTCCTATGCATACTGCATCTTGATCATTTTTACTTTCCCTTCCTTTTCCAATTCTCCTGCCTCCCTCTATCTTGAAATTGCTTTTCTATCTCCAAAGATCTACTTCCCTGTTTTTCAATGTTAATACATCTGATTTGATTGTTATTGCTATTATTATGATTATTTCTATTATTATTATTATTATTTGATTTTTTAAGTCAGGGTCTTGATAGTCTGGCCTAAAAATCACAGTGATCCTCCTACCTCAGCTTTCCAAGTGCAGAGATTGTAGGTGTTTCCCTCCACGTTCACCCTGATTTTATTAATTTTTAATGTTTAATATTTTATATTTTAGGAAATTCTTATGTTTCTACAAATTATAAAGCTGTTTTCTTCTAGGAACTAAATGTTTTCAGCTTTCTTATTCCATAAAAATAGAATTATATGTATCTATATTATATATGAGAGATGCAATTTCTGTTTTACTCCAGTGAATTTCCACAGTGAATAACTGTTCATTCAAAGTTCACACTTTACCAGACAAAAACTGCTTTTTTATAATTCTATCATATATGAAGTGGTCATATATTTCTGCATCTTTTCTAGACTTCTTGTACTTTTTGAGCCATTTTTAAATACATATTCCCAGGAACATTACTACAAAAAATGATGAGACATATTTATCTTAATACTCTCATGTTCTCACTAAATCTCAGAGCAATGTTTGAAAAATTATTCATTAAGCAAGTAAAAATTGAAGTAGTATCATGATATATCTATTTTAGAAAGATTGCAAGAAACATCATACTTCATGATTTACATGCACATGTGTTTGATCAAAAAAGGGTAAAAATTAAAAAAGAAAAAAATGTTTACTTTTACTTTTTGTTACCACATTTGAATCTTTACCTATATGAAATAATCCTTTTATGGAAATAGATGTGGCAAGGTATGTCTTAAAACTTAAAGGTAAGTACTCTAAAACTGAGCTACAACCCAGCCTGTTAGTCTATGACTTTGGAATTCATATCAGTAAATGATTCGTTTATCTAGAAAACCAGTAACTTATAAAAGGATGAGGATTTTTCACAACCTGGAGAAAATTGTATATAATACTTACGGGCTAACTGCCTGATACCATTTGCACAATGGAACTGCAACCACAATCTTCCAAATTACTTACATTCAGGAGCCAAGTATACACCTATCTTATGCTTCAGAGTGAATAAAATTTATCTAGGCATAGTTCAATTTCTAAAGGTGGGAACATCTATTTTCACTTTATCTTCAAAGGTCTATACCTAGGTTCAGTTATCAATCTGTAAGTAAAAGGCAAGGCTATCTCAAAATCACACTTGAACAAATAACAAAAGAAGTATTAGGTCCACAATCTAAGTCTGCCAGTTCAGCAATCTACCAATGAATTAATCATTTATTATTATAATACAGTTTCAGAAGCGTAATTTGAAAGTATTTTATATAATATATATATATAATATAAAATATTCAGATATAAGCCTTATTGGATGACTAAGATACATGTTTCCTGGAGAGGTAAAAACATATTTTTCCTTACTTATGATCCTACTGAGCTTTGTTGCAATCTTTTCTATATTTGTGATAAAGAGAAAAAAAGTCTTCGTAAAAGGAGATGAAACGATGACAACTGAAAGCAATTTGATCTAATTATTTTAACGGAGTAAATGTTTTCACTCATTGCTAATGCCTCTCAGAAGCTATGTCAATATAATATACCAATGAAAGGAGCCTATGACAGTACTAATAAGAACTAAAACAATTTGGATGATCATTTTAGGAGATTAGATGATCTTTTATAGTATTAAATCAAATACTTATGTTTGGAAAAACATTGGTTTTCATTTATGTCTTAAATGTTCACTAATTCTATATTTGTGTTTAAAATATAAAATCTCTAATAATTATTTTTGAAGATGAATACAAGATAGTATGAACAAAATATAAAAGGTATCTAATCTCTGGATTTGAAATTCTATACCCTCTCAAATATAAAGTTAACTTCCAGAGAAAAAATTTGAATCAACTATACAGTATAAATAGGTAGATAGCATTCTCTAAAATGTAAAAGAATAATTAGTTGAATAAATGAAATACCTTATATTACTAAGATTACAGGAATTCTAATGAACAGAATATATCATTCATTTTATAGCAATTATCAATGATCATAGAATCATTAGAAAACTTTAATTGGCTTCATAAGGAGTTATAACTCAAGTCAGTGTTAGGAAAGATAATCTTAATTCATTGGTCATAAATACACATACACTCATACAAGTTTATTCAAGCCTCCAAGGTAAAGACCGAGGTAGGGTGAGGAGCACAGTGTTAATGAACATCTTCCAGATAGAATTCCATTATGACTAAACAGGTTATATGACCATGCAAGCAATTGTCAAAATGGTTTTCATTCTTTCACTAGATTTTAGTGTTGTGATAGAAATAATACCTCCTTTATTCGGTACAGAAACTCTAGAAATATGTCAAGCCATGTTTGCACCTCACAGCTGACTGACTGATAAGTTGAACCACAGCAATCACACTTGAGTCAACACCTCAGTCCCCCAGATGGAGATGGCACTACATCACGGAGACGTGCCCTGGCATCAGTTTGTTGACAGACCGCTAAAAATCCTCTTGCTGAAATACGAAACATTCATACAATCTTAAATTCAAGTATTTTCACATAATCCATAATGACAAACTGACAAAACCAACAAATGCTTATAAAAGTGAGTGAGTCAAGAATCATAATATCTTGACTGTTTTTTGCTGAATTTAAGTGTGCAGAGAGCCTGGCATGGTGGTGCACGCCTTTAAGGCCAGCACTCAGGAGGCTGAGGCAGGAGGATCATTGTGAGTTTGAGACCAGCTTGAGCTACAAAGTGAGTTCAAGGTTAGCCTGAACTGCATAGTGAGACCTTGTCTCAAAAAATAGGGTCGAGGATTTAGCTCAGTGGCCTAAGAGCCTGCCTGGCAGGCATGAGGCTGTGAGTTTGATCCCCAGTACCAAAAAAAAAAAAAAAAAAAAAAAAAAAAAAAGACAGAGTGAAGTATTTTTGTATTTTTGTATTAAATCAAATACTTATATTTGGAAAAACATTGGTTTTTAATTCCATTAAAAAATTAGACTTTTTTTTAGACATGTGACACTAATTTAGTTAAAGGGACTAAGAAATTTATTATTTAAAAAGACATATAGTACGATGTTTCTTGGAACTTGTTCAGTACACTCAGTTTCTTCTGTAATTGTGGATTGCTGATAAGATTTATTAATTTCTCCCAGTGCTGTATAAAAGACAAGTATACATATGAAGGATAGTGCCCTCTGGTGCACATGCAACATAAAATAAAAAATGTATGTACCACTATCTATATAGATAACAAACACCAAAAAATGGAAAACCAAACTTTCTTCTAGATAAATGCTAAACCAGTCACTGAGAATTGCAAACTTTTACCACTAAGAAATGCCCAACGTGATACTTCCACTTACAGTAGTTTATAAGCCACAGATCAACGCAATCTAATTCCTTCAGATTACAGCCTATAAAATCCTCTATTTAATGGATTCACATGGCTTTCAGGGAGCAGGCAGTCTTTGATGGATTTAATATATGACTCCTTTTGCATAACTTAATATTTCAAACTTAGAGGAGTAACAAAAGTTAAAGTTAACTGAGGATTTAGCTCAGTGGCATAAGCACCTGCCTGACAAGCACAGGTCATGGGTTCGATCCCCGGTGCAACAAACAAACAAACAAACAAACAAAGAGTTAAAAGTTGTAGGTCGTAATTTCCAAGCTTTTTTTGTTCTTGCTATCATGTCCTATTTGTCGGCTATTTTTTTCATTTGTTTCATTATTGTTACTTTTAGCTTCTAAATGTACAATTACTTTTTAGGTGAAAAGAAAAAAAAAAGACGAGATGACTTGGTTTTTTCAGTGCTAGTGGAAGATGTCATTTCCATTTATGCTGAAAAGGGTAGCATAGTATATTGTAAGGAAAAGCAATTAAAGAAAAATCATTTAAAATTTTTAACTACTTTAAATGAGTAACACAGCCTCAAAGTACACTTGCATTTACTTTAAAGCAATGTATCATTCTAAAATTTAAGATGGATACACAAATGGTCACCATTACCTGTTTTTCCCTCATAATATGTCACACCTATAAGAAACGATTTTTAAATAGCCAAAAAAAAAAAAAATACTGTGGTTCATTGTCAATAATCACCCTCCTGAAACTTTCCCTTGGAGAAATTCCTTATTCATAACCTCCAAGAATGAGATCTCTGTAATTGCTTTCCCTTTGTTTCATACCTGTATATCTTGTATCTTGTGCTAAATCCCTGCCGGCTTCTGTCCACAAAATCTGTGTATTCCTGTGAGCGATGGAAAGGTCCCTTATCAGAGAGGAGCCAGTCGAAGGGGCTTGTGGCATGCTGATCCGAAACAGCAGCAACTGCTAAAACCCAGCAATGAAGACTCAGTGCTATCCACTCCCATAGAGCCATCGGAGAGAACAGTTCAGCACCAGCTCTGCTCCGCCATACCATGCTTCCACTGGGGATTTGCAGCCTTCATTCTCTCAGCTTTCCCTCAACACCTAGACAAAACACACACGCAATTAGTTAGTACCCGGACGGTTCTTCACTATCAGTTAGGGTGCTGATCTGACTACCTTTTTTAAGTCTGATATAGTTTTAAATGAGATAATAACAGAAGCAAGTAAGAAGCAAAACAAAATGATTTAGATTTTTCAGAGCGACATTTTTTATATTTTTTGAGTGCTTTTAAAACATATAATGGAGCCGGGCGTGGTGGCGCACGCCTTTAATCCCAGCATTCGGGAGGCTGAGGTAGGCGGAACGTTGTGAGTTCGAGGCCCGCTTGGGCTACAACGCGAGTGCAAGACCGGCCTGAGCTACATAGTGCGACCCTACCTCGAAAAACCAGGGCCGGGAGTTTGGCTCAGTGCCTTAAGCACCTGCCCTGGCAGGCGTGAGGTTGTGAGTTGAATCCCCGGTGCCGCTAAAAAAATAAAATAAAATAAAATAAAATAAAATAAAATAAAATAAAATAAAACATATAATGGAAAAAGTGTCACCGAGTCATAACAGGCCTTCTCATAACAATAGCATCCAGTAGATCATTGCGCCTATTGAGCAATAATCAGAAATTTGAGGGCTAGGGATTTGGCTCAGTGGCACAAGCACCTGCATGGCAGGTACGAGGTGGTGAGTTTGATCACCAGTACCAAAAAAAAAAAAAAAAAAAAAAAAAGATTTCAACTACTGTCAATTTTTCTGCTTAAATGTTTTATAAAAAACTGACATTTTTGAAAGAAGACATTTAAGTATTTAAAAATTTTTGTTACAAGTTTTAATAATAGCTATATTTGATTATTTTATAATTATCTTATATAAATGAATTAGACATTAAAGTTATTCATGCAGTTATGTTGATTACCTAACCTTGAAATGAATACATAAGTTAAAGAAAACATTAATACACAAATACATGTGTGTTTACATATGTGTATACATGTACCTGTCTAGATAGAGAGAGACAGATAGACAGATAGACCTGCCGATGTGGGTTGGAGTGAAGATGAAGCAGGGGCAGAATATTTGCCCAAATTATTTTTTCTTTATTGTTTTAGAGAGAAACTGTTTCACTAATTATTAAGACAGATTCATAGTTAAACTATTTCTAAGGCATATACTGTGTCTTATTTATGAAATATACTCAAAAATGCAGATTATTCATAAACTATGAAACCATATACACTGTATTAAAACCATCCAAAAACAAAGCAGGAAGAGAGATGATGCTAATATAGCATGGCATAAATAACTTTATACAAAGCAACTGTTATAATGTCTATAAGT
>RJWM01037680.1:0-17269 GCA_004363535.1 Dasyprocta punctata | reverse complement strand
ACACACCATATGAACAGAATCAAGAAAAAGAAGGGTGCCCACTCTCACCACTCTTATCAATATAGTTTTGGAAAATTTAGCCAGAGCAATTTCATGAGAGAAACAAGCAAAAGGAATAAGTCTCGGAAAGGAAGCAGTCAAATTATTATCTGCAGATTACATGATAAAGTATATAAAAGATGCCAATAAGTCTACCAAAATAATTCTATATTTAAAACCAAATTCTATATTTAAAACCAAATTCTATTGTGAAGCTGTGTACAATGTCAACACGATAAAATCAATAGCCTTATTGTACACTAATAACAAACTCACTGAGAGAGAACTTAGGGAAACAGCACCTTTTAAAGTAGCATAGAAAAAATGAAATTAAAGGAATCAACCTAACGAAGGAAGTAAAAGGCCTGTACAGTGAAAACTACACTGCCCTGAAACATTAGATAAAAAACAATGCCGGAAAATGGAAAGATACCCCTTGTTCTTGGGTGGGAAGAATTATCATACTGAAAATAGCCATATTCCCAAAATTGATACACCAATTTCATGCAATCCCAATCAAAACCTGAATAGCATATCTCCCGAAATCAGAAAAAAGAATACGAATATTTATTTAGAACCAAATTTGATCTAGAAAAGTAAAGACAATTCTATACAAGCAATTCAAAGAAGGGTGCACAAAAATCCCTGATGTGAAATTACACTAGAAAGGTACTATGATACAAATAGCATGGCACTGGCATAAACCAAGCATAAGAATCAATGGAAAAGATTGGAAGACACAGAAGCAATATCAGACAAGCTTAGTGACCTTATCTTTGACAAAAGTGTCAAAACATTCACTGGACGCCTTTAATCTCAGCACTCGGGAGGCTGAGGTAGGAGGAGCGTTGTGAGTTCGAGGCCAGCCTGGGCTACCACGCGAGTGCAAGGCCGGCCTGAGCTACATAGTGCAACCCTGCCTCAAAAAACCAGAGCTGGGAGTTTGGCTCAGTGGCTTAAGCGCCTGTCTGGCAGGCACGAGGCTGTGAGTTTGATCCCCGGTGCTGAAAAAAAAAATCACTGGAAAATGGATAGAATGTTTAATAAATTGTGCTGGAAAAACTAGCTTTGCACATGCCAAACACTAGTATCTACCACCATTCACTTAACTAAAATTGAAATGGACCAAGAATCTAAATATTAAGACAGAAACACCGAAAATACTGAAAGATAGAGTATGTAGAACTCTTGTAGGCTTTGGTTTAGGCAAACAACTTATGAACAATACCTTGATTGCACAAGAATTAATGCAAAGAATCATCAACTGGGATGCTATCTTTTTAAAAAGCTTTTGCAGAGGAAGAACAACTACCAAGAGAGTGAAGAGGCAGACCACAGTGTGTAAAAAAATTTTTGCCAGCTGTTTGGCAGACTAAGGACTACCATCAATAATATGTGAAAACTAAAATATCAGACATACCAAATTTAAAGACCCGATACAAAATTAGGCATAGGAGATGAATTCATACTTCTCAGATGAAGAAGTAGAAATGGCAAATAAGTATACAAAAAATGTTCAACATCATGGGTCATTCAAGAAATGCAAATTAAAACAATGCTGAGATTTCATTTCACTCCAGAAAGAATAGCTATTATCAAGAAGTTAACCAATAACAAATGCCTATTGGAGAAGTGGAGATAAAGGAAACTTTCTCCACTGTTTGTAGGAGTGTATACTTGTGCAACCATGGTGTAAATCAGTGGGGGATTCCTCACAAAGCTAGTACGAGAGGTTCAATCCAACCTAACTATTCCCCTTTTTGATATCTTCCTGAAAGAAGAAAAACACCATACAACAGTGATATATTCACAGCCATGTTTATAGAGACGCAGCTTGTAATAGCCAAATTTTGTGAAAATCCCAAATGTCCATAAACTGATGAATGGAAAAGAAGATGTATCTATTATACACTGCAGTACTTCTCTGCCATACAGAGTGATAAGCTTGCCACGTTTCCAGGCAATGGATATACCACGAGGCCAGTCTCAAGTGAAAGAAACACGCATGTGTAAGTACTGCATTGTTTCTCTGGTGTGAGAAACTGAAAGTGTAATGAAGGACCAACATGTTTGATAGATATTGTCAAATAGAAAGAAAAATATTCAAATGGGCAGAGGAACTAGAGAAGGAGAGGGGGAAGAAAGGAAGGGAAAAGAAAAAATGAGAAAATAAGGAAAAATTGAAAGAAAACTTTTGTAAAAAAGAAGGTCAGGGCTTTAAGGAACGGTAAAGGCATAGGGAAATAAGAGGCAATTTGTATCACATAGCGGTATAATTTCCCTTAGATGAATGTGTTCAGTGTGTATACCTAAAACGTATCGATAAAATTAAATAATAAAAGCAATTCATAGAATCAAATCACAATACTGGCACAATATAAAAGAAGAAAATATGTACACCCAAGAGAGTACAGCTCAGTCATAAAGGTGACAAATTTGAGTTATTTGTTACAAAATGGTTGAATCTTGAGATTCTAATACGAGGTGAAATAAATCAGATAAAAAATGTTGATGTTTTCTGTAACATAACAGACCAAATGCTTTCTGTAACATAACAGACCAAAAATATAAGGAATGAAAAAAGCAAAAGAGAGATGGTCAGGAAAAGGGAGACAGAGGTGAGAAAAACCTGGGAATGGACGAACGAAGAGCAGAAGGCAAAGGAGAGCAAAAGTGATCAAGATGTAAAATATATGTGAACCAGTTTATAAAATGAATGTACTTTTTATGTGTCAGAAGCATATAATAACTGGAAAAAGGTGAAACTAGTGTAGAATGACTTGATTTTCAGAAAGGATTGTAAAGTATTTGTTTGGAGCACATTTGGAACCTCTAGGAAAGGACCATGATAACAGGGCAGGGAAGACACATTACCTGCCAGGGGGAGAATGTTCTATTTTCTCCACTTCCATCAGCTGCATTTGAACTTGTTGAAGAAGCAGTGAATGGAGGGCATGGGCCACAGCGTACACAGCATTGTATATATTGTAACTCGCATCACTCATGGCTGGGTCAAAACGGTTTGCAGGCAACTGTGCCAAAGAAGCATTGGGTGCACAGTTCTTCAATGAACAGTCAGACTGTGATGTCAAGCAATCAAAGTTCCAGTACCAATACTGATAGAAGAAAATGTCTTGTGGGTATTTGGAGGGATTCACTGTCTGGATAAAATGTTTGAAACCAGCAATTTCCTTGTGGTGATTTGAAAACATGATTGTCCCATGGAATGAGTCAAGGATAAACTTTTTTCCAGTCATGTCTGCATGCCACTGTGAGTTTGTCACCCAGACTCTGGGTGTCGCTAAATGGAATCCTATGATATGGTTTATATCATTTAAATTCTCAGTATTGTAGTAAATGATAACTGCATTTATAGCAGATGATTCTCCAGCCAGGAATTCGCGTTGCTGTGTATGTAACACATAAGATGCAGCATCATTTGGGACCATTTTCACAAATGCCACACAGAGTCTGTTCCTGTCCATCTCTGCTCTCACATCTGAGAGGAACTGAAGCCCTTTTGGACCATCTGTAATGACCAGTCCCACCCAGGTCCAGCTGAAATGAAGCATCAAGGACACCATGCCTTGGGGCAGAGATGTCTCCTTTGGAGCCATTTGATACAGAGAAGGAAACCTTCCATTGTCACTCAGGATAGGATCAAAAGAGCCAAAGGTCAGCTAAAAGGAAAATTGGAAGTGATGTAAAGAGATTTTAATCAAAACACTATTACACCCATAAAAAGTGTTAAAAAGGTTTTCTCCATGCATGGCACGATCTTGCTTTTATTTTTTGAATAACTGACCAGACTCTGACTTTGTGGAATCTTGTTTCCTTTCCCGTCTCCCTCCTTACTGCTGTGGACAAAGAAAGTGAGGGTACCCTATAAATTTCTATGTCCTTAGTGTTTGAGGCTGACAGATAAACTCAAACTCCTCTTTTTACTATCTTTAGGAATCTGGGAAGGGCAAGAGAACAGATCCGAGTTCATCGCACCCACCCTCCTCACCTGAGGAAACTTGTAGAGCTCCAGCAGTGGTCCAGTTTGAGCAGCTGTTGCCCAGGACGTTCCAGTTAGTAATGCTACAGACTTGCTCTTTCTCCCACAGGTGTAATTAGGGATCCCATCCTGTCCCGTTTGCAAAATGAGGACATTCTGCACCGTATTCCCGTGACTGTGCAGGGAATTATGGGACTCATAGCCCAGAGATATGTTGGGTAACAAATGGGGATTCCCGTTGATCTCCTCAATGGCAAAAATGAAAGCAAGAACATTTTGATAACTTCTGGGCATAATCCTGCATACAGAGTATAGAGACACTTAGGGAATAGACACGATCCTTGATTGTCCTTAAATCTAGTACCATACACACTTATGAACTGAACGCTTCTGTTCCTCCCCCAAAATGATATACTAAAACACTAAAGGTGGACATAGAGTTTTAGAAGACTGTGCTTTGGAAGGTAGGTGGTATTAGATGGTTAGGTCATAAGGGAGTGTGTCTTATGAATGATACTATTGTCCCTAGAAGAGAACACAAAGGACATCATCCTTCTTTCATATGAGGGTATATTGATGTGACCACCACTCATAAGCTATAATGCAGATACTCTCTTAATCTTAATAACATCCATGCAAGGATGGCCACTAGTGATCATGAAAAGAAAGATCTCTTAAAAATAACAGGGAACCAGGAAAGAACAATTTGGTGGCTGCTAGGTAATGCAAGGAAAAATAATTTAAAATTGATAGGTGTCAGCGAAATGGCAGTGATCAACACAAATAACATAAAATGTCTATTTATAGAAGCAATAGCAGAAAGCCTCCCAAGCATGGGAAAAGGACCTGGCATACAGATAATTGAGGCATATAACCAAGTTAAATTTCACCATCTACATCCAAATATTTAATAATCAAGGTTCCAGAAATTCAGCACAAGAATACTACTAAAGGCTGTTGATAAAAGAAACAGATTACCTATAAAGGAAACCCCATCAGAGTCATGGCAGGCTTCTTAGCACAAACCATCAAGTCAAGGAGAGCTTGGAGTGAAGTGCTTCAAGTCCTGAAAGAAAACAACTTCCAACCCATACTGATGCACCCTGCAAAACTATCTTTCAAAATTGATGGAAAAATAAGACAATTTCATGATAAAGAAAAACTGAAGGAATTTATGACCACCAAACCTAAAGTACAAAGAGTGTTGAAGGATATTCTAGAGAGAGAAAAAAAAGACCATAGTTCCAGGGACAGTATCAGAGAGGGATTGCTGAACAGGGCAGGCAGTTGAACAGAGGGTAAAATTGGAGGACTGATGGCAGGATAGCATGGTAGAGATGAGCCAGTGCATGTCAATCATAACCATTATTGTAGATGGCCTCAACTCACCAATTAAAAGAAACATGGGCAACGTGGATTGGAAAACAGGATCCATCAATATGCTGTATACAAGAAACACGCTTGACTCAAAAGTAAATTCATGGACTGAAGGTCAGAGGAGACAAGACAACGCTCCATGTGACAGGGACCCAGAAACAGGCAGTGGTAGCTTGCCCATCAACCACAGAATGGATAGGAAAGATATAGTATTTTTATACAATGGGAAGCTACTCAGCTATAAACAAGGATAACCTCGAGGCTTTTGTAGGTAAATAGATTCAACTTGAGATTATGCTCATGAGTGAAATGGTTTGAACTCCCATGAGTAAATATCATGTCTCCCTTGTATAAAAAGTCGAAGGAGTTAGTGGGATCCAAAATGTACAGTAGATACTGTTAAGATGAAAGAGGAGGAAATGTCTAAAAAGGGAAGGTGGCAGCCATTGTTAATTTCCTATTGCCTTGTTTTAAAGTCCTGTAACATTTTCATTGTTTTGTTTTGTCTGGCTTTATTGGTTTAGATTCTGTTTTGTCTCATGCTATGGACAGCTATTTTGAGGGCTACAAGATATATTATGGTAGCCATTGTTGATTTGCTATTACCTTGTTTGAAGCCCGGTATCACTTTCATTGGTTTGTTTTGATTGGTTTCATTCTGCTTTATTTCGTTTGATTTTCTTATGTCTTATGGTATGGGCAGCTGTTTCTAGAATAACATGAGGCATTATGGTGGCCATTGTTGATTTCCTGTTATCTTGTTTTGGAGCACTGTGCTCGTCTCATCATTTTGTTTTTTATTTATTCATTTTTTTGGAGCTTATTTCACTTTTCTTTTTTACTTTTTAAATTTTTTTTATTTAAGAGAAAATGGACACAGAAAGAAACAAAAAGCAAAAGAGACAAACAAACAACAACAACAAATCTGATATGATAAGATTATAGGTTTACAAAATGAGATGATTGGAATTTGACAGTAGTTGTAATATTGCATGTCGTTACCTTCAAAGGTGTTGTTCAGATTAGCAGATATAGACATGTAAAATTGATCTAATCATATGAGTACTGTTTTTTCAATAGCTAATGCATTTAGTAATATAGTCATTTTAACTATCCTATGTATACCTATTCATAAATTTATCTCTTTTTCCTTTTCCCTTCCTTCTTTCCTCCTTTCCCCTTAGAATACCTCTTGTTGTCTTCAAAATAACTACCCATACCATTGGACCTAATATAATCAAACAAAATAGTTCAGAATAAAACCAATAAAAAAAAAACAATTGTCATGGAAAAGAGAAACAAAAAGCTTAAGGGACCAACAACAACAACAAATCCAATACTGTAACATTATAGGTTTACAAAATGAGATGATTGGAATTTGACAGTGGTTGTAACATTGTGTGTCGTTACCTTCAAAAGGGTTGCTCAGATTGACAGATAAAGACATGTAAAATTGATCTAATCATATAAGTATCAGTTATTCTCTCTCAATAGTTAATGCATTTAGTAGTGTAGTCATTCTAACCATCTTAAGTATACCCTCATATAAATCTATGTCTTTTTCCTTTTCCCTTCCTTCTTTCCTCCTTTCCCCTTGTAATACCTCTTGTTATCTTCAAAATAATTGCCCATATCATTGGGCCTGATATAATCAAACAAAATAGTACAGAGTAAAACAAATAACAAATAAAACAATGGAAGCAATACATAGTAATACAACATTGATTTCTACAAAGCCACATATTATCTTCTAAGCAGTTGCCTATATCATGTTATAATACAATCAAACAAACCAAAATAGGTTAAAATCACTCAAAACAGAACAATGAAAGCAATACAGGGTTTCAAAACAAGGTGATCAAATATCAATAAAGGCTACCCTAATATATTTTGTTATCTTTGAAATAGCTGTCTATGTCATCATATATAATAAAATTAGGCAGGTCGAGGTAGAATAAAATCGAACTAAACAACTCATTGAAAACAATACTGGACTCAAATCCCAATGATGGATTATTTAATTGTCTGCCCCACTCGGTGATATCCCTCTGCCACTGTTTCTGCAGCTGTGGACTTTTTTAAATCTCTCTTTAAAATGTCCTTCAGTATTTGTAGGGTCAGCTTGATTGTTAAAAATTCCTTTAGTTGTTCTTTGTCATAGAAGTATCTTGTTTCTCCATTGATTTTGAAAGATAGTTTTTCAGGGTACATCAATCTGGGTTGGAAGTTGTTTTCTTTCAGGGCTTGAAATACTTCACTCCAAGCTCTTCTTGACATGATGGTTTGTGTTGAGAAGTCTGTTGTGATTCTGATGGATTTTCCTTTGTAGGTGCTCTGTTTTTTTTCTCTAATAACTTTTAATATTCTGTCTTTGTGTTGAATTTCTGGAATCTTGATAATTATATGTCTGGGTATAGGTATATTTTGGTTATGTTTAGCTGGATTTCTATATGCTTCACTTATATGAAAGTCACTTCCTGTTCCCATGCTTGGAAAGTTTTCTGAAATTATGTCTGTAAATAGGCTTTTAATTTGATTTGTATTGACCCCTACTTTTTCACTCACACCTTTTATTCTTAAGTTATGTTTCTTTGGGTTGTCTTGCAGCCATTGTATTGTTACTTCCAGGTTTCTTGTTATTTTTAAGAGATTTTTCCTTTCACTATCACAAGCTGCAAACCTGTCTTCAAGGTTTAAAAGTCTATCTTTAGTTTCCTTCAGGTGGTTTTGCCAACTTTCACTGGAGTTTTTGATTTCCTGGTAATCTCTTTGTATCTGTTTCATGTATTCTAAATCTTTTTTTGCATTGTTCATTCCAGGTTTCCCTCGTTTTCCTATGCTCCATTTTTTCATCTATGTCTCCTTTAGAGATGCCTAGCAATTCTTTTATTATGTTTTTCATTTCTTCTTTTAGTTGAGTTGGTATTTCTGCTCTAGTTTCTTTTACAGCTTCATGAAGTTGTTTCTTTTCTTCAGTTGTCATCACCTCAGAGACGTTAGTTGTGGAACTCCCGACCTCTTCTGCATTTGCTTCTCCTGGATTTATTCTGCTTGGATTGGAGGCCAGAGACCGCCTTTTGTTTCTTTGTCTTGATATATTCCTGGGTTGTTGTGCACAAGTGTGTTCCAGGGATCTTATAACTTCTCTATGGTAAGACTGGTTCTTCTAGCCAATGCTGATAGTGGATATCTGATGGTTACCACTGGGTGCGCTGTTACAGTGCTGTCCACTGCCTTTCTGCAGCCCACCTCGACTCCCTGATGTCTGTCACAGTGCACGGGGGCAGGGCCACCACCTGGGAACTTGGGCTGGTTATGCACGATTGTTTCACTATCATCCCTAGGGTGTGCTTTGAGCTGTGGTCTCCAGAACGAGTTGGTCACCTGCTGGGACCCTCCAGGACTCGGTTGGAGCAATTTCTGCAGGACTATGCCCAAGTAGCAGTGGCTCCAGCCCCAAAATGGCTGGCAGTCCCTCACTCTCCCTCGTGGGGGGTTGGGATTGGGGTTTTTCTGCACTCACCATCAGCCAGGTTTAGTCCTCCAGGTCTGCTCCCCCATCGACTGCCACTCTCCTCTGATGGTGCCTCTCTGGGCAGAGGCCTACAGGGTCGCCACCACCACTGCCACCACCACTGCCGTGGCTGCAGCACTTTAATCACGCATCCCCAGGTTCCAGCAACTCCTTTCACAGAGTGGGTCTGGCTCCTGGCAGAGGCACTGCCAGCCACTGCCTTCCTTGTTTGAGTGCTTGTTCTTACTCTTTCTGTGGGCTTCAATTCTTGCTTTAGATTCTTCCTGGGTCCAGAGGCCCTGCCTTCCTCCTTCTTGTCTTCCCCATGTTGCTATATTCCAGCATCTGGACCATACCCTTCAGGGAGGCTGCTTACCCTGCTGTTTACTGTTCTGCCATCTTGTCTCATTATTTTGTTTTGGTTGACTTTATTTTGTCTCATTTTGTTTGGTTTTATTGTCTTTAAAATAAAACAAAAAGCAAATGCAAATAAACATCAAAAAATGTTCAGCACCACTGCTCAGTGAAAGATGCAAATTATAACAATGCTGAGATTCCATTTCACTCCAGAAAGAATGGCAATTATAAAGAAATCAGCCAATTAGAAATACTAGTGGGGGTGGCGAAGGAAAAAGAACCCTTCTCCAATGTTGGTGGTATTGCAGATTGGTGCAACCACTGTGGAAATAAGTGAGAAGATTCCTCAAAAAACAACAGCCAGAGGTGCCATTTGACCCAGTTAGTCCCCTCCTTGATGTCTTCTTGAAGGAGTCAAAAGTATCATACCACAGTGATGGATGCACACCCATGTTTATAGCAGCAGAGTGCAGAATAGCTAAATCTTTGAAACAGCCCAAATGCCCATCAACTGATGAATGAAAAAATAAAATGTGGTATTTATACAATAGAGTGCTGTTCAGTCATAAAAAAAGATAAACGAGACATTTTAAGATAAATGGATGGATCTCCAGGTCATACTCTTAAGTGAGATAAATCTAACACAAATGTGTAAACATTGCACTGTTTCTCTGATGTGAGAAACTAAATGTGGAACTAGCGATCAGAATGTATACTAGATATCATGAACTAGGAAGAAAATGCTCAAACGGGAAGGAGAACTAGGTAGGAAGTGGAGGGGAAATGAAGGAAGGGAAAAGAAAAAAATGAGAAAAAAGAAAAATGGAAATAAAGCTTTTGTATATAAGGAGGGGAAGAGGGATTGAAGGTGGGATAGGAGAATATGAAAAAAATTGAGATAACTCATTTACACGTGCAAAGTGTGAAAATGACCTTTATGTATATTTAAGTGTAAAAATAAACTTAATTTAAAAAAATGAATTTTCAAGTCAAACATGTGAAGTTAGGGTTGTTTTAAAAGACAGAGAAAGAGAGAGACAGAGAGAGAGAACGAGAGAGAAAGATATTTAAATCTTTCACATGTTTCACACCTGGGAAGTGTAAACCAGGAGTAGGTAGAAGGCCTTCCCCAACACCACAAGGAGGTCTCAGTGAATTAAAAAATCTGCACATGGAATCCAGCAATTCCACCACTTCACTCAACTCACTGGGGGATTCAAATTCTCAGTAAAGTTTACAATTTAAGCAAAAGATTATGATACATAATATAAATGGAAACTCAAAAAAATAGTTGTGTAAGTATTCTGTTAACATGGCCTTCAAATTTGTTTAAATATAAGCTACTCGAAAGGTAGAAGAGAAACTTTATGAACCTTGGGATTAAAATGTAAATTTTACCTGCATAATCTGGATTTGGAGAGAAAACAGGAAAAGAAAGCATATTAATAGATTCGTCTATCATTAGGAGTCAATAGGAGATGACTTAGATTGCAAGCTTGAGACGGCTGTTACATTAAAACTGAAAAATTTAAAGGCAACCCAGCTATTGCGATGGTAATCTGCTGATTAACAACACATCTCTAGGAATAGCTGTTGTGGGAGACAAAGATGATTATTGACTTGAGAAGCATGGATGATTGCATAGTGCCCTGTGTTTTAACATTTAGAAGTACAAAATACTGACTCTGATAAACATTGTAAGATATATAATAGTAAACTCTCTCAGTCTCTAAACAAAATTATCTGGATAGAAATTGTGTATATTCACACTGATTAATCATGCATTTATGAATTATATAGAACTGGCTACTTTTTTGTGATTTTTTGAGACAAGCTCTCACTATGCAGTTTGAGTTGGCCTTGAGCTCACTTTATAGCCCAAGCTGCCCTCAAACTCACAAAGATCTTCCTGCCTCAGCCTACAGAGTGTGGAGATTATGGGCAAGAAACACCACACTCAGCTTAACTGACTATGAATCATAAATTATCTACATTAAAAAAAGAAAACCTATGTTGGTTCTGATCCTTGCAGTCCAAGTGAGTTCTTAATTATAGCCAGAAAATGAAGTGTCCAAAGCAGAGATCCTTTCATCAATCAGAAACATTCAGGTTGAATGGCATTTTAGATAATGTGATAGATATCAAATTCAGTATTTTAAAATCCTACACACACACACACACACACACACACACACACACACACATACACACACACACACACCCTAATCTAAAATATAATATAGTTCTTTATTGTATTTCTGGGGAAGTTCTGTGATAACACACACCAATGCTTTATAATATGAATGCATTTGAACCCAGCCAGCCATTTAATTTGTTAGAATTCACTGATTTTAATTAGAGAGCCTATATCTAAGTACTACAATCCTGTCTGCATCAAGTAAGCATCTGCTGTACACCTGCTTATAGAAACATGAAAGTAGAAACCAATTAGAGAATAGAAACACCCAGCTATTAGTGAGAGTAAAAGTTTTAGGCTGAAAATATGTAAATTTATGTAGACATAGAAATTATCAGGAAGGCACATCTGTTAACAATGGGGATCCTTCTCACAGGTAAACAGCTCAGGTCAGTGAGACACCAGCCAACTGTGCCCCCACATGCACACCAGCTGCCATCAGGGATGCTTCCCACTGCCAGTAGCCAGTACGGTCTGGGAAGAGCAGCAGCCAGCCCTGCGACAGCATACCCGATGACCAATATTGGATACCTATACCAGCACTGGCCAAGAGAACCAAACAGCCATACTTCAGAGAAAGCGTAGCCATGCATTAAGTACCTGGGACTCTAATACCCACTTGTCCAAAAGAGCCCAGAAAAATGTCAAGACAAAGAAGCAAAAGGCAGTCTCTGGCCTTCAACCCATGCAGAGCAAGTCCAGGAGATGTAAACATGGAAGAGGTTGGGAGTCACACACCTGAAGTTTCTGAAGTGGTGGCAACTGAAATCAAGAAACAACTTCATGAGGCTGTAAAAGAAATTAGAACAGAAATAATATCTCAGGTAAAAGAAGAAATGAAAGACATAATAAAAGAGTTGCTGAGCATCTCTAAAGAAGACATAGATTAAAAAAATAGAGAAGCATAGAAAAATGAGGGAAAACTTGAATGAACAATAGAAGAAGGATTTAGAGTACATGAAACAGATGCAAAGAGATACCTAGGAAATTGAAAACTCCACTGAAAGCTGGAAAAACTGCTTGAAAGAAACTGAAAATAGATTTTGAGACCTTGAAGACAGGTTTGCAGGTAACAATTGTGAAAGGAAAGATCTCTTAAAAATAACAAGGAACCAGGAAATAATAATTCAATGGCTGTAGGAGAATAATTTAAGAGTGATTGGTGTCAACAAAAAAGCAGGGGTCAACATAAATGAAGTAAAAAGTCTATTTACAGAAGCAATATCAGAAAACTTCCAAAGCATGAGAAAACAATGTGACATACAGATACGTGAGGCATATAGAACTCCAGGTACCATAACCAAAATAAATCTACACACAGACATAGTAATCCAGATCTCAGAAATTCAGCACAAGAACAGGATATTAAAAGCTGTTAAAAAAAGAAACATATCAACTATAAAGGAAAAGTCATCAGAATCATGACATACTTCTCAGCACAAACAATCAAGTCCAGGAGAATTTGAAGTGAAGTATTTCAAATCCTGAAGGAAAACAACTTCTAACCCAGGTTGATGCACTCTGCAAAACTATCTTTCAAAATTAATGGAGAAACAAGATACTTCCATGACAAAGAACAACTGAAGGAATTCAAGACCACTAAACCAACCCTACAAAGAATATTGAAGGATATTCTAGAGAGAGATAAAAATGACCATGGTTCCAGGAACAGTGGCAGAGGAGGATTGCCAAGTAGGGCAAGCAATTGAATGGAGGGGAAAAATATGGAGCCCACAGCAGGAAAACAACATGGCAGAGACAAGGCAGTGCATGTTAGTCATAATCATTAGTGTAGATGCCCTCAATTCCCCAATAAAAAGAAACACAGGCAGGGTGGAGCAGGAGACAGGATCCATGCTTTATACAAGAAACACATTTAACTCAAAAGGAAATTCATAGACTGAAGGCCAAAAGTGAGAAAACAATGCTGTATGTGACAGGGAACCAGGAAAAATGTAGGGGTAGCTTGCCCATCAATTGCAGAATGGATAAGAAAGAGATGGCATTTTTATACAATGGAAAACTACCCAGCTATAAAGAAAGATAACCTCGTGGCTCTTGTAGGTATATGGGTATAACTTGAGACCATGCTCATGGGTGAAATGGTTCAGAGTCACGTGGGTGAACATCATGTTGTCTCCCTAGTATAAAAAGCTAAAAGAGTTAGTGGGATTCAAAATGTACAATAGATACTGTGAAAATGGAAGGGGAAGAAATGTCTAAAAAGGGAAGGCAATGACCATTGCTAATCTATTATCCTGGTTTGAAACTCTGTATTGTTTTCATTGTTCTCTTTAGTTTGGTTTCATTCTGTTTGCTTTGTTTGATTTTGTTATATTTGATGCAATTGGCAGATATTTGAAAGATAACAAACTATGGAAGCCATTATTGATTTTCTATTGTCTTGTTTTGAAGCCCTGTATTGTTTTAATTGCTTTGTTTTGGTTGATTTTATTCATTTTATTTTGTTTGGTTTCATTATGTCTGATGATATAGGCAGCTACTTTGAAGATAACAAGAGGCATTATGGTAGCCATCGTTGTTTTCCTATTGTCTTCTTTTGAGGTCCTGTACTGCTTGCCTTGTTTTCTTTTGATTGGTTTTATTCTGCTCTGTTTTGTTTGATTTTATTATGTCTGATGGTATGGCAAGTTATTTTGAACATAACAAGAGGCATTATGGTAGTCATTATTGATTTTCTTTTAGCTTGTTTTGAAGTCCTGTATCATGTTCATTGTTTTTTTTTTTGATTGACTGTATTGTTTTATTTCACTTAGTTTTATTCTCTTCAAAATAAAAAGAATTATTAGGAAGACATTGATATGAATTGGAATATATATTTTGTTCTGTAAAAATATGTGCGAGTAACAAGGAGGCATAATAACACTACTATCATAATGCAGTGATAGTGGTGTGTGGAAATATCCAGGATATTATGAAAATCATCACATAATTACTGATCCATTACATTTATGCAAGCTGAGCCACATAGTCCTTTAAAAATATTACATTTGTGTTCACAATAAAATGTTGCTACAAAGCAAAATGCATTATGCTTATATATTTATGCAACTTGCCCTAAAATTATTTTCTTTTTCTGTCAGAATACAGGAAAACCCCAACTGCTATAGCAGAGCTGTTCCCTGAGCTGAAGGGTTGGACAGCAGTGGACCAGAGGAAGAGCAGGCAGTCTCTTTCCTTCCTCTCCCCTCCTCTCCCCATCCCTCTCCCCCTTTTTTTCTCTCCTTTCCCCTCCCTTGCCCTCCTCTCCTCCCCTCTCCACTTTTCTCCTCTTCTCTCCACTCCTGGGAAGACAAAACTCGAACTCTCTCTCCCAAACACTTGGAAAATGTTTGAAGTTGGACCTCACTTGCTAATGAACAGTTCTTCATTCTCTACTCTTCCCACATGTTTACTGGCCACACTGAGATTCCTCCAGCTATAATCCTCTCAGGATAGTGTAGCCAGAATCTCTCATTAATCTGCTACTGGACCTTGGAGATGTGTCCTTCTGTGATCTGCATGCCATGCTACACTTGGTCTCTGAACCCATTAGCTTCTGCAGAATTCAGAGCTCACTCCAACGCCACTTTCCCAATGTAATGCCTCATTGTGGTGGTCCCTGTACTGAGGCGACTCCTTAATTAGACCAAACCCTTCTTTTCATTTTCAACAAGTGTCATGAGTAATTTTTAGTACATTTCAGGGAATTCAGAGGACATTTCCCTGACCTCACCTATTCAAAAAACCTGCAGATCTGTCAACTAGCTAAAAATAATAATCAGCAGCAACCATTAGAATAAAAGTTTGTACCTTAAACAAGCAGCAGCATCCAAAACATTTTCAAAAATTATGGGAAAATAAATATCCCAGGTGTAGTGACACATGCCTGCATAGGTTTAAGTTCACATCTAATTAGGAGGCTCTGGTATGAGGGTGGCTCATACCCCATACACTGCTGCCAACCTATGCAACATACCAATGCCTGTATCAAGTACATAAATATCAGGAAATTATCCAGGAAGTAAAAGTATAAGCATAAGAAAGGATATGAGATGAATACAGAGACCAGTGTCAAACAGATACCAAAAACATGAGTTTTATCAGTTCTACTTCCAATGTAGGTAAACATCACAAGCAACCTTTGTGGGTTTTACTCACCAGCACTGATTATATCAGTGACATACCCCTTTTTCACAGGAGCACAATCGTAGAATATTCTGACAATTTGCATGCTTCACTTATTGATCATATTTTTAGTTACAGACCTAATTTGATAGTAACTACAAACAGAGACTGTGCCTGAAAAGCAGAATCAAACTGTCACACAGAATCTCCCATAGTATGAGTACCTTGTTCCTGTCCTAGCTGTAGCTCTGGTGGTTGTGAATCACCCCGGGAATGAAAGCCTGATACACAGATTTTTATAAATGCAAATGAATTTCTATCACGAGGAATCTGCTAATGCAGGTGGTTCATAAGCATGAGTGAGGATGTAAGGAATGGTAGGCATGACTAATGGAGGTATTATTGAACACTGGTCTTTATGTAATGGGCACTTGACTTCAGCCACATAGTGCTAAACTGAATCCAGTGATTGTGACTGTGTTTCTAGTGGACATGGCTTCATGCTGTGGAGTGGCAGCTCAGGTATCAGGAGGTGCATGTGCAGTATACTAAGGTAGAAGGTAATACCTTTCCCTTTCTAAAGGTGAAAACCAAAAAATGAAAAAATTCAGTTCTGCTGAGCTGGAAGTGGGATGCAGATCATGAAGCATTTATCTATGCAAACACAGATACCCTAGGAATTGTATACCCTGAGAATAATGCAGAAAACGAATAAACACAAATCTCACTTACGGCATGTCAACGAAGTCCTTGCTAGGCCCTATATGAGTCATACCAGAGAAGTATACACGGAGGAAAAGGGAGAAAAATCCCCCAATCACCACATCTCCATCGTGGTGCACAGCGCACGTCATGCGAAAAACACAGTCTTCCTTTCCTGAGCAGCACAAATAGAAAAGAAGTTGAAGGAGGAAAAAGATGAGACTCAACGGGAGCATCTTAGAAATGCCTGTACGGACGTAAGTCTGAGTGAAGAGAGAACTGGCAGTGTCAACCATGTAAATGCATTTATGGTGTAAATGTATGTGCGTCTTATGACTGGGACTCAGGTGGATACTTTAATGACCCTGTTTTTCAGCCAAGCCACCTTCACATCTTTGGAGGACTTTTCTACCTTATTGCCCCGAAGCTCTACATCTGTGATCTGTTGTTCAGGTGACAATCACAAGTTTGAAATTAACTTCATGGGTCAGTCTGTCACCCTCAGGCACCATTATTTCATCCAAATTCAAGAGGAGGAATGTCCCTGGAGCCACCCTCTCTTGGGAAAAATTTCAGAAATGTCAGTGTCAATGGGCAACTTGCATGGATGTCACATGGGACATTGCAATTGGCTTTCAACAAAGAACCAATGTTAAGTGTTGAAATGGTCCAGAAATACTCATGCTCATTTAGGTATGGTTATGAATTGCATCATCCTAAGATCAGAACTGGAAGTTCTGCCCACACAGATCCAGGGTTCCAAGCAGCCACAGTCATTCCCCGTATGGCCCGTGCGTGTCTGTGCCCAATTGTCATGTTCTAACATTTGCATCCACAGACATCCCCATGTCCCATAGAACCAGTAATTACACGGAATCGACAAATTCCAAATCAGCAACGTAAAACCAGTGCAGAAATAAGGTGCATTTCTGAAGCCTATACATTGATGTCCTTC